>VDFB02132340.1:0-26523 GCA_007258455.2 Sequoia sempervirens
TTTAACACATAAAATCTTAATTATTCAACCATTTCTTCACAAAATTCAATGATATACATGCTCATGCATTAGTTTCATAAGAAGGTCAAACACTCATAACTTTAGAAGGAAAACTAAAAGTGTTCTCACAACCAAAATCTTAGCTTTTATGAAACAATTTTTTATGACTTACATAAACATATATTTCTTGCTTAAAGGTGTTGGAATGTGACAACATATTTGAGGGATAATCATTAATCGTGTAAAATATGCATCAATAACCCATACACATGATAGAATAGATATTGAGAAGTAAAATGATAGAAATTTCAATCATTTTACCTTTTCAATATTTATTCTATTGTGTGTGTATGTGTTATTGATGCATATTTTACATGATTAATGATTATCCCTCAAATATGTTATCTCATTCCAACACCTTTAAGCAAGAAATCTATGTTTATGTAGGTCATAAAATTGTGTCATAAAAGCTAGGGTTTTGGCTATGAGAACACTTTTAGTTTTCCTTCTAAAGTTATGAGTGTTTGACCTTCTTATGAAATACTGATGCATGAGCATGTATAGCATTGAATTGTGTGAAGAAATAGCTGAATAATTGAGAGTTTGCATGTTAAAACTGTGGGTATAAGTCACAGATTTTGGTGCATCACCTCCTAGGATTAGAAATATTTCCATTTTAGTTCTTCTATCCCTTTTCTTGATCAACAATAGTTTATAGGTAGTCCATCAAGGGAATCGACCCCCTCTGGAGGTTCATCTTCACTAAAGGCAATCCATAGCCTGAGGATGATCCAATGTTTCACAGGATAGTTGAGTTTCACACTTGGCTAAGGGTGTTATCCTCACGACAATAGTTTTTGGCATGCCTAATGGGACTCTTTGAACTTTCATAGTTCAAAGCTTGTCCTTTCATTGCTGGTTTTTTGTGTGTACATAAGTAATTTCTAGCTTTGGAGGCAAAAAATCTTCACACACTTAACAACTCAAAATTTCAATCTATTGGTTTCAAGTAGACTAAAGTATTGGTATGTTTATTTTATGAAGAAAAGAAGCTGATTTTCTTTCATTTCAAAGTAAATTCCAAGTTTTGAATGTTTTAACATGTCAAAAGATCATGGAAAAGTAATCTTTCCACCCCTATTTCATGAAAATTCTACTCATATACCTCCCTATCAACCATATCAAGCTGAGCATGCAGCTGGTTTTAACCCAAATTCCTTTGCCATGCCACTGAAATATAAGGTGTTGAAATACAAATAAATAAATAAAATAAAATAACAAATATAATATGATAATAAAAAATTAAATATATGAAACTAATATAAATAATATATTAAATAACATATATTAAACAACAACGAATATACATAACTAATAAATATATTAACATATAATATATTTATATTAAATATATATAAACATATGTAGTGAATAATATTGCTTATATCAACTAGATTAAGAACAAACAACAAAACAATGACTATAAAACAACAATACCAATTGATAATCCTACAATTATGTTAAAATAACATAAACCATATGCCAAGAATAGGAGATTTGAGGCAACTCCATAATGGTCACTAAGGGTGCGATTCCCTAATAGTAGCGCTTGGTGTTTATTACCAATAAAACATACTATTGGCACTTGTTTGATGTTTCATTAAGAAAGTCACCTCTCTTGAAGGAGGTATATCTATTATGAAACAATGTGCCTTTCAAATGAAACACATGTCTTGGAAGGTATAAATAAAGAATGAAAAATGAAGGAGGGGGAGAGGAAATTAATCTGTAATATATTTGGGAAATATAGTGGATGAAAAAAATAGAGAATAAGGCCAGAAATAGGAGATAAAAAAGATATCAATTTGAGAAGGAAAATTTCATTCAATATCTAAGAAGAATCAAGCAGAAATAAATATGAAGAAGTAGCAATGAATCTAATAAGGAAAGGATGAGAATAAACTATGAAGTAAGGAATTTGGAATATACTTCTAAAGTGTAACAACAGATATAAACAGATCAAATGGGGGGGAAGTCTACATGGATATAGCAACAACCATTGATATAATCAGAATAATATTAAATCCTTCCTCACTTATAGTAAATGTATTTATTATTCAAACAATAAGATATTAGAAGGAGAAACAAAAGAAAGGAGATAAATGAGAAACCTGGATGATATCTCTGAGTGCAACAACATGTATAATCAGATAAGTTCATATAAAATGATCATAGGAATATATTTAAGTATATATATATACATATTTATATATATATATACATATGTATATATATATATATATGTATGTATATATATATAATATAAGTTCTTATAAAATGATCATAGAAATATATACATTATATATATGTATATATACATATATGTCATATATATTCCTATGATCATTTTATATGAATTTATATATATATATATATAATACAATTATGCAATAATGATGCTTGCAACAATTATTGAGCCCTATAAGTAATTATGATGCTTTTAAATAAGTATGGAAAATAGATTCTTATTTATTGGATTCACACTAATGGTATCTTTTGAGTGTCAAGAACAGATGGATCAGTTAAGGAGAAGAAACTTACAGACCAGGAAACAAAAGAGAATCAATCTAGTTCATCACCATAGATTGTTATTTTTTTGCATATCATTTTTTACATATGTATGCATATTGCCTATATGTTAATAAGAATATTTAATGAATGATTTCTTTTGATAGAATATATGATGTGCTTGATTGTTTGAAACCCATACTATCAAAGGGATTGAGGCGTAGTGGTAGAGGCCAGAAGCCCGCTTGCAACCTCCACCCAATTCTTCAAGAAGGGGCAAGGTGGAGTGGTAGAGAGCCAAAAATCCCACTTGCGACCTCCGCTCAATCCCACAGGATGGCAAGTGTCTTCAGGGGTTGTGACATTGATGGGGAAAGTAGGTACAAGTTGCCAAGGGGGAGGGCTATGGTATACACCCTCTTAGGCTTGGCATATGGCTTCGGGCAGACCCATCATGTCCTCCCAATTTCATAATATGTCGCATTATTGATAATCTATAAATGTGATTGCAACTATCTAATGCTAAAATATATATATACATATTGGGGAATGTTGTTCATATAGTGAATGTAGGTTTCAATCCAAGATTACATCATTAAGGAGTTATTTATTTGATAAGGTGAAATCCCTAACCCTATTTTGTAGAATTTATGATCAATAGGTAAATCTAGGGAAAATTAGGACAAGGGAAATTATAGTGGTATTAAAACATCTTTCCTACCATCGTGTGTATACTTCATGTATTATGTGTATTCACATGTATGCTTCATGCTTCATGAGTATGTTTCATGTATTACGTGTATTCATGTGTATGCTTCATGCTTCTTGTACTTCATGTATTATGTGTATTCACATGATTCTTGTGTATACTTCATATATGTACTCACGTGTATGCTTCATGCCTCCTATGTATGCTTCATGTATTACGTGTACTCACGTGTATGCTTCATAATTCTGGTGTATACTTTGTGTATTACAAGTGTATACTTTGTGATTTATGTGTATTCAGGTGTATTCAAATGTATACCTTGTGACTTGTGTGTCTTCCAATGTATTCAAATTTATACCTTGTGACTTGTGTGTATTCCAATGTATTCAAGTGTATTCTTTTTTGATTAATGTGTATTCAAGTGTATGTTTTTGATACTTACGTGTATTCAAGTGTATTCCTTGCGACTTACATGCATTCATGTGTATACTTTGTGACAAACATATATTTAAATATGTACTTTGTGACATACGTGTATCCAAGTGTGTACTTTGTGATTTACATATATTCATATGTATACCTTGAGAATTACATATATTCATGTGTATACTTTGTGACTTTTGTTAGAATATTTTGTCATTGATGTCAAGTTTCTTAAGCTGGTTGGTTGTTTGTTTGAGCTACTTGGTTGCATGCTTGAGCTACTTGCTTGTCTACTTGAGTTGGTTTCCTACTTGCTTGAGCTAGTTGCTTGCATGCTTGAGCTACATACTTGTCTACTTGAGCTGGTTGCCTATATGGTTGAGCCATTTTCCTGTGTGGTTGAGATGTCTACATGTCTACTTCACCTACTTGTTTGCGTGCTTCAGCTGCTTGCTTGTTGCCTTGTCAGCATATGTGCCAAATCAACATGGTGTCAGTAGTTGAAAGTCAAATGCCAAATCATCTAAGCCATGTTAGCTTTGAATGGTTCAATAAATAAGACTTTAGACTTAGTGAACACCTGCTTCATTTAAATTTACCTTGTTGTACTTCATCTACACTACTTCATTTTTAAATTGACTATTTTCATTCTTACACTACTTTAATCTTATGATGTAATTAGAAACAATGGAAACACATGTAACCCACAAATTGGTGCATTCACTTCCGTATTTAACATCCTGAGGAGACCATTCCTTACCATTCAACCTTGAGACAAATTGATGTGATTCAATAAATCAAATCCTTTTCCAAGATACTTAACATAGAAGGAATATGATAGCCTCCAATTGAATTCAAGATGGAATATGAAATTGGATAATAAGGTAAAACTATAAATTTAAATCTAAATTGTTGTACACCCTTTAGTTTTATGCTTAAGTATGGAGCGACAAATACTTGACTAAGACACTCTAAGCTTCTCATTGAAAAAAATTGCTTCAAAATCTAAGGGAAGTTATCACTCAAACATCTAGGTCCTTTACATAAATGCAAAGTGATTGGGCACAAAGGAAGATCTTAATACTCGCAACATTCCCATAATCTACCACTAATAATGGAAAGTTTGTATCATTGCCTTGGATCCTTACGGTGACTAAATGAGAGAAAGCTTGTCTTAAGTTTCTAAAATCTTGGTTTTGTTGTTGAGATATATTGGAAAATAACAGTACATGAGACAATAAATTGGCCTAATACTTTTGAGGATGGTATTAACCTCGTGGTGTACCAATAAACACCCTCTAAGGACATCACTGCAGTATTAAGTCGAACATAACCAAGACAATCAGGGCTAACCATAGAGTTTTTAACTCCTAAATTACATCAAAGAATCATGACAAAAGCTAACTACATCACATGAAGGAGCAATACAAATCTACAAGGTTGATTAGGGATCTTGGCAACTTCAGAAGCATCCTACATTGTGATTGCTTGAGGACAAACAATTTTTGGGAAGGGCAGACTGTCATGCCCCCAAAATATGAGGTATTGAAATACAAATAAATAAATAAAATATATAACAAATATAATATGATAATAAAAAATTAAATATATGAAACTAATATAAATAATATGTTAAAATAACATATAATAAACAACAACAAATATACATAACTAATAAATATATTAACATATAATATATTTATATTAAATATATATAAACATATGCAGTGAATAATATTGCTTATATTAACAACCAGATTAAGCACAAACAACAAAAGAATGACTATAGAACAACAATACCAATAATCCTATGATTATGTTAAAATAACATAAACCATATGCCAAGAATAGGAGATTTGAGGCGACTCCATAATGATCACTAAGGGTGCGGTTCCCTAATAGTAGGGCTTGGTGTTTATTACCCATAAAACATACTATTGGCACTTGTTTGGTGTTTCATTAAGAAATTTAATAAAGGATGATCCTTTGTAAAAGTCACCTCTCTTGAAGGAGGTATATCTGTTATGAAACATTGTGCCTTTCAAAGGAAACACATTTCTTGGAAGGTATAAATAAAGAATGAAAAATGAAAGAGGGGGAGAGAGGAAAGTAATCTGTAATATATTTGGGAAATATAGCGGATGAAAAAGATAGAGAATAAGGCTAGAAATAGGAGATAAAAAGATATCAATTTGAGAAGGAAAATATCATTCAATATCTAAGAAGAATCAAGCAGAAATAAACATGAAGAAATAGAAACGAATATAATAAGGAAAGGATGAGAATAAACTATGAAGTAAGGAATCTGGAATATACTTCTAAAGTGTAGCAACAACTATAAACAGATCGAATGGGGGGGGGGGAAGTCTGCATGGATATAGCAGTAGCCATTGATATAATCGGAATAATATTAAATCATCCCTCACCTATAGTGAATGTATTTATTATTCATACAATAAGATATTAGAAGGAGAAACATAATAAAGGAGATAAATGAGAAACCTGGATGATATCTCTGAGTGCAACAGGAGGCATAATCAGATAAGTTCATATAAAATAATCATAGGAATGTATATATATATATATATATATATATATATAATACGATTATGCAATAATGATGCTTGCAACAATTATTGAGCATTATAAGTAATTATGATGCTTTAAAATAAGTATGGAAAATAGATTCTTATTTATTGGATTCACACTAACGATATCTTCTAAGTGTCAAGAAAAAATGGATCGATTAAGGAGAAGAAACTTACAAACTAGGAAACAAAAGAGAATCAGTCCAGTTCATCACCACAGATTGTTATTTTTCTGCAAATCATTGTTTACATATGTATGCATATTGCCCATATGTTAATAAGAATATTTAACGAATAATTTCTTGTGATAGAATATATGATGTGCTTGATTGTTGGAAACCCATCTTGTGGAAGGGATTGAGGTGCAATGGTAGAGGCCATAAGCCCACTTGCGACCTCAGCCCAATTCCTTAAGAAGGAAGGTCTAGGGGTGGAGTGGTAGAGAGCCCAAAAGCTGACTTGCAACCTCCGTCCAATCCTACACGATGGAAAGTGTCTTCAGGGGTTGTGAAATTGATGGGTAAAGCAAGTACAAGTCACCAATGGGGAGCATTGTGGTATACACCCTCTTAGGCTTGGCATATGGCTTCAGACGGATCCATCATGGCCTTCTCCCAATTTCATAATATATTGCATTATTGATAATCTATAAATGTGATTGCAATAGTCTAATGCTAACAAACATATATACATATTGGGGAATGTTGTTCATATGTTGAATGCAGGTTTCAATCCATGATTACATAATTAAGAAGTTATTTATTTGATAAGGTGAAAGCCCTAACCCTAGTTTGTGGAATTTGTTATCAATAGGTGAATTCTAGGGAAAATGAGGATAAGGGACATTACATCCTTTTCCATATAAACAAACCAGCATGTTCAGTATGATTTCCACCCACCTACCCCTGCTCAATCTTCTTGGAAGCCTACATATGCTCAAACAACCTTATATTCAGTTGCAACATGGAGTAGGACATGCATATTGAATTCACTTTTGTTTTTTAGGTTCCGGTGCTATGAAAGCCTGTTGCAGGGTAGATTGGACATGGAGGAGTATTTATTAAGAGAAAAAAGGAGTTCAAACTTGTCGTAGAGTTCATATATATCATCATATCCCTTCCATGCAAAAGCATGCGTGAAAGATCAATCAAGGAAAAGATAGGTATGTTGATGCATCCATGTTGTTTCTGATAAAAAAAAGCCTCCATAGATTTTATTTTGCAGCCAAAGTACTTAGTTCAAAGTATGGGAAAGCTTAAGTTCTCTATGATAATTAGCTAATTTCGGGAAGCAATTCAATATTCCAAGGTTACCTGATCTAAACGAATACTACTAATGCATCAAAGCATGGTTTGGTATCTTTTGAGTGTTATGTTTTCAGAAAAAAGTGACATTTTCTATTTTTTGAAGAACAATAATGGAGAGCTAAAGATCTTTCCTAAAGAGCAGGGAGCTGAAGAATTAACAATAAGTGTCAGGAAGGAAGATTTAAAGAGTTTTCTACTTACTCTAGGAAGGTTACAAGCATGTTTGTACAATGATGATAGAAAGACATAGAACAAGTTTTGGGCTGCCTTGCACAAACAGTTTTAATCAGATGGCTATTTGTAGTATTAGTCATTCAATCATAGCAAGTTTGACCTCAATCCTTACTATGCAACAGTCTTCACCCAAAATTAAAGGTATTGATGATTTGATATCAAGCAATGTCCCAATAGGGTATTTGAGTGGGTTCTTTGTTAGAAACAATTTGTCAAAGGAGTTTAATATAGCTCAACCAAGACTTATTCCTCTTGAATCTCTTGAAGGTTATGCTAATGCTTTATTAAGTGGCACCATGAATTTGATAAGGGTATGCAAGGGCAGAGTTTGTAGACCTGGTTGTGAAGTCTTGATAGTCTTTAGGACTGTGAAGATAAAAGGGGAAATTGGTTTTTAAAGAAGAGGAGCAAAGTGTTGTTGAAGAAACTGAAGATATTAAAGAACTTTAGCAAGAAATACTATGAAAGCATTCTTTTATTACTTTCACAACACCACTGTCGGTAAAGGATTAGTAACACATCAGATCCCAAGAATAATGATATAAAGTTGAAAACATTCCAATATGCAAGGTTCTTCAACTCGAGCATATTTGGGTATTTACAAACATAAACATGTCTAGAGTTGGTATATTTACTTGCTACACTAGGTACACTATGGGTAGAAAGCAATGAGGCAGCACCAACACCGTGAGTGGACTGTGCAAATATAACAAAAGGGCAGGTCCAATATATGATAGTCAACCACACAAAGACAAAAGATCATTGCAACAAAGGCAGTCAAAGGAAATCAAAAAGAAAGGAGCAGCGATAAAGAGTGATAAGATGCATAGTTCATGTACAAAGGACAACAGTCACAAAGAAAGCATGAAAGGCATATTTTGATGGTCATCAATCATATAGAAGAAACAGTGCACATGTTATCATGATGAGCACTCAAGTCCAATGAGGCAGGAGCAATAGCATGATGGCAGTCATAAATTCAAATGAGGATGTGACAGTCTTAAAGGAGGCAGAATTCATGCATGCCATGAAGCCAAAGGCAGTGAGAGTTTTGACACTATGAAGGGAAGATTTTGTGAAGATCCCAAAGAGTAGTAGTCTTGAAATCCAAACGACAAAGGTTGCAAACCTGTTAATACACAGTTACCATGCTACAAAGGGCAGACCTATTCAAGGACAGTCATGAATGTTTATGGAGGATCAAATCAATGCATGAATGAAAAAGTTTTCAGACCTATGAGGAGTAAAGGACAGTCCTTTAACCCATAAAGAACAATCATAAATGACATCCATAATGCATTAAGGACAGCCACCATAAAGTAATGAAGGTCAAAGGCATTAAAGAGACAAGTTATAGATGCAATAATACAGTAAAAGGAGCAGCAATTAATGACCAAAAAGGAGTAGCAAATGATGACAAATAAGTGCAGCAATTATGACATTAAAGAGCAGCAATATCGTGCCATTAAAGAGTAGAAAATTTTAGAGTTAAAGTGCAACAATTTTCAGAGACAAATGAGCAGCAAACTCAGGGTAAAAGAGCAGAAAATTCATTAAGAAAAGAGAAAAAATTTCATTGGAATAAAAAGCAGCAATTTCATTGAAATTCATAGCAGAAAATTCATTTGACAGTCATACATTCATGGGCAGTTTTCAGACCATAAAGAGTAGCAATTTTATTGCCATAAAGAGCAGCAAATACGACAGTCAAAGAGCAACAAAAAATGACAGTCAAAGGGCAGTCAAAGAGCAGAAAGAATAACCAATAAATGATAAGTTGCAAGGACATTTAAGTGTCATTTCAAAAGAGTAGTCTTAGGCCATGCAAGAGCAAGGAAAGATTATGAAATGGGGCAGTGCCTGTGAAGTTTCAAGTTTATAATGGAAAGCAAGAAGACTTCAAGGAAGATCATGGCTATGAACTCAAAAGGGGTAGAGTTTATTGATCAAAAAGGTGATGAGGACAGCCCTTGCCACACCAAATGAATGGAGGACAGTCATAGTTTGCTTTATGGAAATCAAACCTTTGACCATGAGAAACGAAGAAGGTGAAAGAGCAGCAATGTTCAATCAATTCCATGCATTACAGGGACAGTACTTAGCAATGTTTGGACAATCGAAGGTAATTCAAAGATAGCCATAAAAAACCTCAAGGAGACATTAATGAGCATAGATAGTCCTCATCAAACATAAAAAGACAGTCCTTATCAATAAGGGTAGAGTGGTGTAGGTTACAAGCTGAAAATAGGAAACTTAGTGCATGCAAAGGGCATAGAACTGAGCCTTTTAGAGAATCACTGTCAAGTACACAATGAAGAGTAATTATTATCTAATATTGCTTCTTTTTTCAAAAGAAGAAGCATATAGAAATCAAAGTATGAAGAAAACTGACATGAAGACCAAGTAACAAGGACAGTCCTAGCAAAGATAATAGGGAAGAGTTCATGAATTTGGTGAAGTCATAAGTTTAGACAAGATCAGTCAAAAAACCAAGAAAGACAGTGACAAAGGCATGAGGACTGTTTAAAAGAGTATCCCAAAGAATGTGATCTCATGAAACGTTATAACTATGAACAACAGTATGACTGAAATAAGGAATGTTTAACAGTGCTTTTTGATTGAGTTTATATCATAAAAGACAGCATTATTTGAAGTAAGCAAAGATGATTTCAAATGCACAGTCACCTATTTTCAATAAAAGTAGCAACACTGATCAACCAAGAAAGGACAACCCAAGCAATGAGAAAAATCATCATTGAGGATACATAAGGACTGTGTATGAAGGCATAAATCAGTCAACTCCATGACAGAGTAAGATTAGGCAACATCTCATAAGGATAGTCTCAAGAAATATAGTTTGATATGCATTGATGACAGTCATCAAAAGGAAATCACAGTTATTAACAAGTAGATTTTCAGTTATAAGGGAAGTCATCAAGGATTTGAAGGATCCCTATATAAAAACAATGAAATTGAAATGACAGTATGACATGGTAGAGTTCCCATGTATTGAAGGTTCTTAAACATAGTAATTTGATGTTGAAGGAGCTTGAAACATTCAAAGTTAAGAGGCCTTTGATCAAGTGGAAGGAACAGTCAAAGCACTATTATTGAGTGACAAAGTTAGGAAGCCAAAGGGGGGAGTCACAGGTCAAGTGCATGAATGAAGTTTCTAAGGACAGAGTTTCAAGAATATAAAAAGGCAATCCTTATGAACATGTAGAATGTGATGACAGCCTTGAAGAAATGGTATGAAATTTGAAAAGCATAAGAAATGACCTATGAAAAGATCACAATCAAGTGCAACCTAAAGAAGACAGTGCAATCTATGAGGTTAGGTTATGTTCATGCTCAGTTTAGTGACAATTTGGGGCAGGTTAGGCCTACTTAAGAGACCCATATGGATTAAATTGGAGTTAAGTAAGGTTTGAGCCTAGAATTATGTGTTTTGGGGTAGTTTGAGGCCCTTAAATAAAGGCTTTTTTTCCTTATACGCCCCAAAACTTGAAAACCTCATGCAAAGAGGTTAAACTCAGCTTTTTTCAATCATCTTCATGCTTTTCTTGGAGTTTCAGTTCTACTTTAGTTGAATCAAACTTCAAGGAGCATGCACAAGTCAAAGAGTTCAAGTCAACTCTCAACTACACAATTCACATCCAGTTCAACTCTACATGCACGTCCAACGTCTTCTATGAGGTGCAATCTCTTTCAGCATTAGTTATCTAAGGTGGCTTTCTATAAAGCAAGATCTTCCAACTCTTTTTAGCCAGTTCTTCCTTTCCTCTTTTTCCTTATGCAAAAAGAGATGATATTGTAACTCACTTTGTGATATAGGATAGCAATTTTATGTATTCTTAATTAGTTTTGCAGATTTGTATCAGCTGAAGCGTCTTATTATCAATAAAATTTTAGTTATTTTACCTTCTCAATATTTGTTCTATTGTGTGTGTATGGGTGATTGATGCATATTTTTTGTGATTAATGATTAGTCTTCAAATATATTGTCTCATTCCAACACCTTTAAGCAGGAAATCTATGTTTATGTAGGTCATAAAATTGTGTCATAAAAGCTAGGATTTTGGTTGTGAGAACACTTTTAGTTTTCCTTCTAAAGTTATGAGTAGAACACTTTTGGTTGTAATAATTTTGTTGTAATTGGATAGGTATCAAATTTACCTAATCCTTGTTTTTTAAGAGTGTAGATTTACTTTGATCAAGGAGGGACTTAGAGACTCCTAGAAGAAATGATCTACTATAGATGTTAAATATAGAAGTGAATATGCCAATTTGTAGATTACATGCATTGCCATTGTTTCTGAGTGGTAAATTATGTACCCTTATGTTCCGTACTTAGGTTTTAGTACTTAGTTCAATGTTGGTGGTGAGGTGGATCCATTTGAGAGATTTATTCCTTCATGTCCATTTCTTAAAGGAGTCACCCCCTTCCTCACTTTCTTCCTCATATCTTATTCTTTTGTTTGGGTTTTTTTTATTTTTTGTCACTTGATTAAAGATGTTGCTTCAATGTTGTGGGCTTGGCTCCTTTTTCATCCACATATATGTCCAGGTTCCCATTCTTCCTTGCACTTGAAACACAAATTATCCTTTACAAGGTCTTTTTCGGTGGCACTTGTGTCCTAGTTTCCATACTTTTTTGCATTTAAAACATAACTCTCCTTCCTGGTTTTTATCTTGTCTACAAATGTGTCCTCTTTCCCATATTTTCTTGCAATCAAAGCAAAGACCCTTCTTCCTTAGTTCCTCTCAGTCATGATAAGAAAGGTATGCCTTCTTGTGCCCAACCTTTCCATAGAAGTTCCTATCTTCCCTTTTGAGTGGCCCATTTCCCTTTCTCTTATTTTAGCATTAAGACATGTGGCATTTTGGATTGCTTCCCTAAGTGTGGTAGGGTCAAAAGCACTTACAAGGCCATGGAGTGAATCAGATAATCCTTATATGAATAGGTAAGTGAGCATCTCCTTGGATATTTTCGGGACCATAACTGCTAATCTTTGGAATTCAGTGATATATTCTTCAAGGGTTTGACTTTGTCTTATTCTTGTTAATTATTTATCCGGGACCATAACTGCTAATCTTTGGAATTCAGTGATATATTCTTCAAGGGTTCGACTTTGTCTTATTCTTGTTAATTATTTAAAGTGCTTTTGGGGGTGTGTTTGGTCAAACCTCTCAATGAGTAACTTTGTGAAGGCATCATAAGTCTTTATGTTTTGATGATTTTGGGTGATTAAAGCATGGTGCCACCAATCGTGGGAAACCCCTTCTAAGTGAAATATGGAAAATTTAATGGCATTTCTTCTAACATTGGATTGAGAGATAGGTAGGTTTCCAGTTTTTGGACCCATGAACGGGTTGTGGTTTTCCTAATCCATCAAAACTTGGGATGGCCAACTTGCCTACAATGCGTTGAAAATGTTGATTAGTTTGGTTCTTTATTTTCCTATGGGCCTTCTTTTTTCTAGCATTACAATATACCTTAAAAGGAATGTTCTTCTTGACCTCAGGGTCAAGCCTTGCATATAGTGTAGCAAGTTCATTCAATTCTTAATTAGATGTGTTAACTTCCCCTTCTTCCCCTGATGACCCTTCCCTAGATAAGAAGGGAGGCCGACTTACTCTTGGGTGGACCTTGGTGTGGTGTTATTGTACGATTGGCTTGGGGTGGCTTCCCTCCCATTTCCTTGGTGAAACCTAAGAGCATCTATGGTCGCATTCATGTTTTGTAGGGTTTGGTTGTCTGTTCCATGAATTCGCTAAATTCATGTTCCATTTGTTCCTTTCTTGTTTAGTCTTGGATGTGGTTGTTGTTTTGGGCTATTCTCTTTTTCTCTCTCTAAGGCTCTCAAGGTTCTTTGGCTAACCATCAACTATTTTCTCTAGGGGACACTTGTAATGTCCCCTAATTGGGAGTGCCCTAAATTTTCCCTAATTTCCTTAATTTAAATAACAAATGGGTTAGAGAATATCTTTCATTTGATTGAATCCCTGATTGAAGCCTTGCACACAGATTAGAACCATTCACCATAATCAAACTGTTTAGCAGATTATAATCATTTATCGCAATAATACTAATTAGTAGATTACCATAATTAGATACTAATAACTCATGGCCAATCATTAATTCAATCACAAATTATTTTAACATCCTTGGAGGGTTCAATCATATGAGAGTATGGGAGAATGTGACTTGGTGGGGTGTCTAGGACCCTTTTACCCTAGGCCCAAGAGTGGATATACCATCCCTCTTGGCCTCATGTGGCCCATGCCATCCGTATGAGGTGATCTACCTAAGAGGTGTCTTTTCCGTTATCCCCTCATCTTGCCAACCATTTCCCTCTCTCTATGATTTGACCTCTTATGTTGATTATCCACAATAGAGGAGTGAGATTACAATGGGTGCCCTGAAAATGCCATCTTTCCTAAGCCCAAAGCGTTGTATCCTCTATACCCCCTTGGCCTCATGGGGTTCATCTGGTCCTCATCTAAGGTGACATACCTAGGATAGTGCCCCATCACCATTCCCCTCTTGTAATCTCAGTTCCTTCTATCATGGATAAACATTCAAAGCATATGACAAACAAATATTAATCACGTTTACTGATATGACAATAGTAGCAATATATCATTAGTAATTGGATGTCTAATTAAATAATCACAACCATTCATATTAAATTGGGTTGCATCATAAGACTATAAATTAGATCTCATACCACCAGTTCAAGTAGCTGGACTGCTGGACAAAAAATAATTAATGATTATTTCTAATTTAGGAAATGCAGACCTCGATTCCTTATATCTAATTTAATGATTGCTACCTTGTTTATTGGTTTCTAGAATGCATTTTATTTTCTCCCATTGCTTGTTCTTTTCATTGAAATGCTTTTTCTTTTATACTTATGCTGGGAAAATGGTCATGCCCCTTCAATAGGGTGTAATGTCCCCTTCCAATTGACATCTCTCAGATCATTGATTAGCCTATTATGTGACCCTCGTAGGCTGATAGGGTGGATAGAGGGTTTGGTTGAGGTTTGGCTTAGCTCCAGTTGCAGGATTGTTCAGTTTGGCTTTCGTTCGGGGTCGTTCAGACATCATTTGCCTGACTTGCTATTTTTAGTAAGCTAGGTCATTCAACGGAGCACCCCTGCTATTTTTAGCAGTATGGTTTGGTCATGTGCAAAATCAATCACTTATTCTCCAGCTTCAGACGGTTCGTTAATCGGACATAAATTGAGAAAGATATTAATATTTTAATTGTCAAATTAAATATTAATTATTGAAGCTTATATTATAAAGTTATAATATTATTTAATATTATAACTTAAGTGATTTCTTGAAGGGTTTGACCAACATTGAAGGGGGCCACTTTTTAATTATAATTTATAATTAAAGTGCGTTCGAGACTATAGAAAAATTAAAAGGAAAAGTTCGACTTTATTTAAATGATGCCTTTTTGTGAAAAGTCGACTTTTTGAGGTTATAAGGGTTTCATTGGGATTTGAGCTCATGATGTTGAGAAATCGAATTCTTGTCAAGCCTTCCTTCTGAGAACAGAGCCAAGGGTTCCAGTTTTCACCGTGCATTGGAGAACGAACCATCTTCAGTGTCTGCAGTTCAAAGGCTGTGAAATACCAGCTGATTTATTGCTTGTCAGAGAGATAACTTCATCCAGAGGTTGTCACAGAGCTTCACAGTTGATTCATCTTCAGGGTTTTGAGTTTGAAATTCCTCCAGAAGGGTTCTTATTCTTAGGCGCCTATTTTCCTGAAGTCTGGACTCATTTCTCAAGGGCCGTACAAATTTATTGCTGCTGCATCAGATCCGTACCTTGCTGCTGCAGGGCCGTACCAATAGGTACAAGGCCGTACTTTTCATCTTGAGCAAGGCGCTTTCATTTTTGGCATTCTGGCTTCATCAGTAGGGGCGCCTATCCTTCCAGCATCATCTGCAAACATTCTACAGTGGTATCAGAGTGGATCATTATGTTAGCCGTACCATTTCATGAAGATCATCAGGCTGCTGCAATACCAGGTTTTCCTCAATAAAAGTGTTGCTTTTTCATTTGCATGTTATCAGATCTTTTATGTAAGCACTCCAGAAAATCAATAAACAGACTGGCATTGTTAGATTCAATAGTTTCCATCATTTTTGGCATTGTAATATTTTATTTGAATTTATTAGCAAATTCTTTTCAAAATCGCATTATTCATCTTTATGCAAAAAACACCAAAAAAACCAAAAACGCTCAAAACAAGCAAAAAACAGACAGATTCAGAGTTTAGTGAGAACAGGGGTTTCTACAGTGGTATCAGAGCTAAATCCTGCCATCCTGAGGGTTTAGCATTCTTATGCAGCCACAAAAGGTTGGGCCTCACAGATATTATACTCGCAGGAGAGCCTTGATTGACAGGCAACAGGGTTTGAACAGGCAGCCAGGTACCATGGCTGACAGAACAGATATTCCTCAAAACCCTAGGGATCAGGATGATGTAGAGGTTCTACACACTCTTAGAGATTTACGAGCAGGTCAACGGCAGTCCAACGATGTACTACAGCAGTTGACAGTGGCAATCCAGAGGTTAGGTATGCCGAGGAGACCGTCACCACATCGTGACGAGAACAGGAGTGATGCAGGATCACGGAGAGCACCTAGGACTGTTTCACGGACGGCAGACAGGCCAACTAGGCCTACATTTGTGAGACAGGAGCCCGATGAGGCTGTTGCAGGTGAGGAGCATGAGGATCTGTTCGCTGATACACTTATGGCAGCGAACAATGAGTGGGAGTTAGTACCACCTGAGGTCAGAGAGAGGATTACCTTTGACAGATTTATCACATAGAGGAGAGAACATCATAGGAGTCGATAGGATTGGAGGCCTAGACATAATAATAATAGTGATCTGAAGCATGCCACAAACAGACTTACTCTAGCTATGTTTGACGGTAGTGGCAAGGTCACAGCACAGGCTTGGATTAGTAAACTCGATACTTTCCTCACATTGCGTCCTATGGCTGAGGAGGATGCTATTAGGTATGCTACATTGCATCTTGAGGGAGCAGCTTATGACTGGTGGCATCACGGGATGGTGACACTCTAGCACGATCGTATCACCACATACCAGGAGTTCGTTGACAGGTTGGTGGAACGATTCGACAGGAAGGATCCAGAATCCTACTTCAAAGATTTGGCTCAGTTGCGATAGAGTGGCAGTTTGGAGTCTTACATAGGTGACTTCCAGTGACTGTCAGTTATGGTTCCTAATATATCAGAGAGGCGTCTTGTAGTGCTTTTCATGGAGGGACTGTTGGAACCATTGAGAGGTTGGATCAAAGCATTTGATCCGCCTTCGCTACAGGAAGCTATGAAAAAAGCACGCAACATGGAATTTGCAGCACCATCCAGCAAATTCAACTCTAGAAACACTTCTTCATTCAGGGACAATAAGGGATTCAACAAAAATAGAGAGAAATCAGATTTTAACAGAGAGAAATCAGATTTTAGGAGTGACTTGAAGGGTAAATCATCAGCACCCTTGGATCGCGAGGCTCTTAATGATTTACGCAGGAAGAAACTTTGCTTCTACTGGAAAGGTCCCTACGATGCTAATCATGATTGTCTTTTGCGGCCTAAGGGTAAGGCCAATCAAGTAATGTGGGCTTTTTACGAGGATTCAGAATCTAAGAGTTCCGAACAGCAGGAGAGTTCTGAGGAGTCAGAATCAGAGGCTTTAGAGCCTAAGGCAGAGGCAGAGTCAGAGCTCCAGATTCAGGAGGCACGATTGTCTAGCATTCAGCAGGAGGGTTCATTTAGACTTCGCGGAGTCTTGGCAGGACAGAGGGTCATCACCCTTCTTGACACAGGAGCCACCCACAATTTTATTGATGCTAGATTTGTGGAGAAGCATGGATTCATTACCGAGGAGTTCGAAGGCATTAGGGTTAAGGTGGCAGATGGTTACACTCTCAGGTGTGATCGTATGATTAAGGATCTTCCTTTGCGCTTGAATAACTATGAATTCAAGGCTGATTATTACGTAGTTAACATGGGAGATATTGATTTAGTCTTGGGCATGAAGTGGCTTCATTCCCTTGAGGAAGTTACACTTCGTCTCAAAGACATGGAGATTCAGTTCGATGTGGATGGGAAGACCCATATCCTGAAGGCCATTCGAGATAGTAATGTCAGGACTATTTCCTTCCGACGGATGGAGAGGCTCATGCGACATGACATGGTTGAGTGGGCTGCCGAGTGCACTTTAGCACCTATACAGGAGGTACAGCATAAGACAGAGTATCATCCTGACATTCAGCAGTTGAGAATTAAGCATGAGAAGGTTTTCAGTGACATTCCACCAGGAAGACCTCCAGACAGGGGTATTGAGCACATCATAGAGCTTGAGGAGGGCGCTAAGCCCGTCATGATTACCCCGTACAGGCATCCTAAGTGGCTTAAGGATGAGATAGAGAAGACTATCAAGGAGCTGCTTGCTATGGGTCACATTCGACCGAGTAAATCACCATTCGCTTCTTCAGTTGTCCTAGTGAAGAAGAAGGATGGTACCCTTCGCATGTGCATAGATTACAGAGTCCTGAATAAGAGGACTATCAAAAACAGGTACCCCATACCTCGTATAGATGAGCTTATTGATGAGCTCCATGGTGCGTGCTATTTCACGAAGATAGACCTAAGATCAGGATACCACCAGATCAGAGTTCGTGAGCAGGATGTTGAGAAGATTGCATTCTGTTGTCATTGTGGACACTTCGAGTTTGTGGTGATGCCATTTGGGCTAACCAACGCGCCAGCGACATTTCAGTCCACCATGAACAGGGTCTTCCACTCACTACTGAGGAGATATGTACTTGTCTTCTTCGATGACATTCTAATTTACAACAGGACTTGGTAGGAGCATTTGGCTCATCTTGATACAGTGCTCAACATTTTGGAGAGGGAATCCTTGTACGCCAAGGAGTCCAAGTGTGATTTGGGGATGACTGAGTTACTCTACTTAGGCCATATCATCAGTGCAGAGGGAGTGCGGATGGATCCTGAGAAGATCCGTGCTATCATAGATTGGCCTACTCCAGCGAACCTTACACAGCTGCGAGGATTTCTTGGCTTGTGGGGTTTTTATCGCAGATTTGTGAATGGTTATTCACGACATGCAGCACCTATGACGGATTTGTTGAAAAAAGGTGCATTCTGTTGGACTCCTGAGGCACAGGAGTGTTTTGTGAGGTTCAAGGAGCTGATGACTACGTGTCCAGTGTTGGCACTACCAGATTTTTCGAAGCCTTTTGAGCTTCAATGCGATGCTTCTAGTGAGGGCATTGGAGCGGTGCTTATGCAGGACAAGCACCCTATTGTTTATGAGAGCTGAAAACTTAGAGGACCAGAGAGGCTCTACAGTATTTATGATAAGGAGATGCTGGCCATAATGCATGCCTTGCCCAAATTTAGGCAGTATCTCGTGGGCAGTAAGTTTTGCATTAAAACTGACCACAACAGTTTGAGGCATTTCCTGGGGCAGCGAGACTTGAATGATTGTCAGCAGAAGTGGGTGAGTAAGTTACAGGCATATGACTTTGATATCACCTACATCAAGGGCACCCAAAATGTAGTGGCTGACGCTCTCTCACGCCGGCCTTATCTGAGTTCTATGGTACACATTGCAGAGGACTGGAGGCATTTGATTGTGGCAGAGTATGCCAAGGATACTTGGGCATCTAGTATTGTTGAGGGAACTATGATTGACACCAGGTATACACTTGTGAGTGACTTGATCATTTACAAGAACAGGATTTTATTGATCCCAGGATCAGAGATGAAGAACACTATCATGCGAGCCTTCCATGATGTACCTACAGCAGGGCATCCCAGGTACTTCAAAACGTACAGACAGATTCGGGAGAGATTTACATGGAAGGGTCTTAAGGCGGATGTTCTTCAGTATGTGCATGAGTGCCCTGTTTGTCAGCAGAACAAGCAGGAGAACATGTATCCGGCAGGATTATTGCAGCCACTTCCGATTCCTGATAGGAAGTGGGAATGCTTGTCGATGGATTTTATTACGGGCTTGCCTAAAGCCCAAGGACGAGATTGTATATATGTAGTTGTGGATCGGCTGACGAAGTATGCCCACTTCTTTCCGATCACCACAACCTACACAGTTACATAGGTAGCAGAGGTCTTCTTCCGTGAGGTTTTCAGATTACATGGGTTGCCTCGGAGCATAGTTAGCGACAGGGATAGTCAGTTCTTGAGTCACTTCTAGCAGGAGGTGTTCAGACTTTGTGGGACCGAGCTTACACCGAGCACCAGTTACCACCCGCAGACTGATGGTCAGATGGAGATAGTGAACAAATGGGTGGAAGGTTACCTCAGGAATTACATTGCAGGGCAGCAAAATGCGTGGGTCAAGTGGATTTATTTGTGCGAGTATTGTTACAATACTACGTTTCACATGACCATTTAGATGTCCCCTTTCATGGCGTTGTATGGTTATGAGGCGCCAAGCTTTCTGGATTTGCTACTGAGTGACAGTAGAGTGCCGAGTGCTGGAGATTTGTTGCAAGAGAGTCAGGACACTATGAGGGCTCTCAAGGAAAACATTGCGAAGGCACAGAATCAGCAGAAGCAGTACGCAGATCAAAAGAGGACAGAGAGGTCTTTTGAGGTGGGAGACATGGTATACCTCATGCTGCAGGCCTACCGTTAGTCTACTCTTAGGAAGAGTGGTTCGGAGAAGCTTAAGCCACGATATTATGGTCCTTTCAAGATTCTGAGGCGTGTTGGAGAGGTGGCTTATGAGCTGGAGCTTCTGGCGGATAGTAAGGTCCACAATGTTTTTCATGTGTCACGTCTCAAGAAGGCGTTGGGACACCGTGTGGTACCTTCAGCAGTTTTACCTCCCTTAGATGACGAGGGAAAGTTGATATTAGTACCTGAGTCTATCCTGGAGTACAGAGAGAGACAGCTGCATAGGAGGACTATCAGGGAATATTTGGTAAAATGGAGAGATTTTCCAGTGGAGGATGCTACGTGGGAGAGCGAGGAGATTTTGCAGCATCCGGAGTTGAGATTGCTTGAGGACAAGCAATTTCAGGAGGGGCGGACTGTAATGTCCCCTTCCAATTGACATCTCTTAGATCATTGATTAGCCTATTATGTGACCCTCGTAGGCTGATAGGGTGGATAGAGGGTCTGGTTGAGGTTTGGCTTAGCTCCAATTGCAGGATTGTACAGTTTGGCTTTCGTTCGGGGTCGTTCAGACATCATTTGCCTGACTTGCTATTTTTAGTAAGTTAGGTCATTCAACGGAGCACCCCTGCTATTTTTAGCAGTATGGTTTGGTCATGTGCAAAATCAATCACTTATTCTCCAGCTTCAGACGGTTCGTTAATCGGACGTAAATTGAGAAAGATATTAATATTTTAATTGTCAAATTAAATATTAATTAGTGAAGCTTATATTATAAAGTTATAATATTATTTAATATTATAACTTAAGTGATTTCTTGAAGGGTTCGACCAACATTGAAGGGGGCCACTTTTTAATTATAATTTATAATTAAAATGCGTTCGAGACTATAGAAAAATTCGACTTCATTTAAATGATGCCTTTTTGTGAAAAGTCGACTTTTTGAGGTTATAAGGGTTTCATTGGGATTTGAGCTCATGATGTTGAGAAATCGAATTTTTTTCAAGCCTTCCTTCTGAGAACAGAGCCAAGGGTTCCAGTTTTCACCGTGCATTGGAGAACGAACCATCTTCAGTGTCTGTAGTTTAGAGGCTGTGAAATACCAGCTGATTTATTGCTTGTCAGAGAGATAACTTCATCTAGAGGTTGTCATAGAGCTTCACAGTTGATTCATCTTCAGGGTTTTGAGTTTGAAATTCATCCGAAAGGGTTCTTATTCTTAGGCACCTATTTTCCTGAAGTCTGGACTCATTTCTCAAGGGCCGTACAAATTTATTGCTGCTGCATCAGATCCGTACCTTGCTGCTGCAGGGCCGTACTAGTAGGTACAAGGCCGTACTTTTCATCTTGAGCAAGGCGCTTTCATTTTTGGCATTCTGGCTTCATCAGCAGGGGCGCCTATCCTTCCAACATCATCTGCAAACATTCTACAGTGGTATCAGAGTGGATCATTATGTTAGCCGTACCATTTCACGAAGATCATCAGGCTGCTGCAATACCAGGTTTTCCTCAATAAAAGTGTTGCTTTTTCATTTGCATGTTATCAGATCTTTTATGTAAGCACTCCAGAAAATCAATAAACAGACTGGCATTGTTAGATTCAATAGTTTCCATCATTTTTGGCATTGTAATATTTTATTTGAATTTATTAGCAAATTCTTTTCAAAATCGCATTATTCATCTTTATGCAAAAAACACCAAAAAAACCAAAAACGCTCAAAACAAGCAAAAAACAGACAGATTCAAAGTTTAGTGAGAACAGGGGTTTCTACATAGGGTGTGTCTTTTATTTGATTTATTTAACCACTTGTGACCCTTCATTAAAGGATAATTAATTTATATTAACATTATCCTTTAATCGGCTATTTCATAAGGGTCGGCTATCTCCTATGATAAATACTTTCACTTAGTATTTATTGCTGCCTTCATCTTTCAATTGATTGTTGCATATATGAATTTCTTCTAATGATAAGGAGTCTCTTTGATCAAACAAATCGTTGTCTACTGTGAATTCGACCAAATTTAACATATATCCTTGTTCATTTGCCGAAATCCTTAAATATAAGCTTGATCACTGTTTTTGACAAGGCAAAGTTGGTTTATCCCTCAAGTCGGCCCATAATATTGCTTCTTATATAAATATCATGAGTAAGGTCGGCCCTCCTATGGATATTTTAAATTGATTTAATTAATTATTTATACTAGTTGGCCCAAGTTTAGAATTGCAATTGTGGGGGCATGACATTTCCTCTAACGGTGGAGGGATACATAAGTCTATGAATCAAAGGTATTATTTTATCATACTAGCATCTCATCCATTTGGTTCTTATGTGTTGGAAGACTATTTATAGCGGTACATATGGTTACAATATTCTAAACCTCCTAAAATTTGACCATGACTAGGTTAAACATCCGAGTCTAGAATATCACACACAAACACTTATGGGATACTGAATTGGAAAATTCCACTTCTATTATTCTGTAGATATTATTACCTAGTGTGGTGATTACACCTTGAGGCATGGCCTTGTAGATATTGTGGCAGTCCCAATTGTAGGGTATTCCCAAGTAGGATGCATCACTATTGCCCAATGATGCCACATCATGGACCACCTCATCCATAAATGGTGCCATCAAGTATCAACTAACATGGGTATCTCTACCCTGATTCACTCACCTAATGGAATACACCTATAGGCAAGGTGTCATTGATAGATGTAGACATAGTTGGAAAACTCGCCCCAACAAAAAACTCGCCAAGGGAAAAATTGGAGAGTTTTTTAAAACTCGCCAAAAACTCGAAAAAAACTCGGAAAAACTCGGGAACTTAAAAAATTGCTTAATAAACATCAAAAAAGACATTTTTAGCTTTAAGTTCTGCATAGTCGAGTTTTTTGAAAAAATCGGCAAAAACTCGCGAGTTTTTCGAAAAAACTCAGAAAAACTTGTTCAAGAAAAAACTTGCGAGTTAAACTCAAAAAAACTCGCGAGTTTTCTGCGAGTCTGCCAACTATGGATGTAGATTCGCAATTGCTTCAATAGAGATTAGGATTTTTTAAGTGATATTGTTTGAATTGAAATGTAAACGTAAAGTTCGTAAAGTCTTGCTATTTTTTTTCTATTTATATGTTGGTAATAAAATGTAAAGGTAGATAGATAGACAAAAGTGAAGAGTTTTTTTAAATCAAGAAGCCAAACCCATGTGGATGCAAATCTAACTTCCTAGATTGCTTAAATCTTTAAATTGATATATGATCTGATTTCTTGGATTGCTAAAAGCTTTAAGTTGATAATATGATTTGACTGTCACCAAGATCGATGATTTTCTTTGTTGCAATGTCATGTAATGTTTACTACAAAATCTCCCCTAGAAAATGTATTTGTACATAGAGGGAGTTCCAAACACATCTATCTAAGTTGAAAAGCATAAAAGATATTTCTAAGGAAAGTGTACACTTTATCTGTAGATTCCTCAATTTACTTGGTCAAAGGACATCCAATACATCTTAATGCGAGCTTGATAGACAACTTTGGGATCACGTCTTTTAGGTATTTCAGAGGTTTTATGGAGACCAACTACTTGGCTAACTTTTGCTTTGTACAAGGCCACTTGACCTTTTTTCTATGTTATTAGAGTTACATATTTACCTTTCACATGCACGATGACTCTAGAAGGTGGTAAGAAAAAATGTTATAAAATTAGTTTTCATAATTTAGCAACTCAGTTTTTCAGTTACAATTGGTTGGAAAGTACTTCGTGTAAACATATATTAAGTCTTCAAGAAAAGATGATTGCTCTCCTTCCTTGGGTCCAAGGGGAAGTGTATCTATCTAAAGGTTGCCATATTAGTGATAATAGATTTCCACAATCCATGAAGAGTGTTGTTGAGTGTTTCTAGATTAGATTGTGTGTGGTTGCCATATTGCATTGAGATTATTTACTTTGTAATTTAAAATTATGTTTTCTACATTAATTTGTAATTTAAAATTATGTTTTCTATAGTGCATGTACATAATAATATATTGAAATTAGAAAAATATGCAATCAACACAATGCAATCCAATTGGAAAGAGGAAATGCATGCCCAAGGTTACCTTAAAAGGGGCATACTATTAGATTAAAATACACAAGAAACCTCAAAAGAAAATGAAAAGGAAAGTTCAAAAAGTAAGGGTAGAGAAAACACTCAGAAATAGTAAAGAACAATTATTCAAAAATAATCATCAGTAAAATAACTTTAAATTTTTAATTGCATGCCCATATTACAAAACAATTCAAAATGGACAGGAAAACCCACCTAAAATTGGGACAAATTTGAAGAAAGAACTCTCTATGTTGGCACTGTTGTACTCTCTTCTATAGATTTGTATGTTCATACCTTCATTGAAGAGTGCTTTAAGGCTTTTAGACTAATTTTTTTAATTCACAAATGGTCAATCCAAAAACTCATTGGTTAACCTTCTGTAATGCAAAAAACTTTCAAGTAACAGAAAAACCCACCTGAAATTAGAGGTTCATATAAGAGTTATCTATAGTTATTGGAAATGTCCTGCCCCCTTCTGCGGGCTATAAATCCAAATCCACACCCAATAAATGATAAGAAAAGTAAATTAAAATTGTCAATGAAAAAACAGGTAACTGAAAAACTCACTACTTAATAATGCATATTGCAAATAAAATTTAAAATGAACAAAAAACCCCACCTGAAATGTTAATATAAAGAGATAAAAGTTATCTGTTGGCTCTACAATGAACTCTTCTGCATAGCCATATGTTAAAATATATCAAAAATAGGCAAACCATAAAATCATTGGTTGGTAATCCATACTCCAAACAAAATTCAAATAATTAGAAAAACCTATCTGAACTTAGAAGTTAATATGAAGAATTCTCTTTCTATCTAAACTTAGAAGCTAATATGAAAAATACTCTATATCTATCAACTAGTGCTTAATGAAATTAGATTTACATAGCAGGAAAATTTGTTCAAACTTGTTGATAAATAATTTATACTGCAAACAAAATGAAAAATGAAAAAACAAAAACCTCTTGATATTGAAGAAAACAAGATATGAAGAACTGTCCATATCTGTTGATATTGTCTTGCCCTCTTTTGCAAACGCTTACATTCAAAGCTACACCCATGAAATATTAAAAAAATAAAAATAAAATGCAAAAATGCATTGGTTAATGATCCATGTTGCAAACAAAATTTTAAACTACAGAGAAAAAACCCACTATAAATAAATTCTCTTCTTAGGACTTCTCCTTTCAAAACTGCACACAAGAGTAATTAAGAAAAAAATGACTAAGAATTTCATTGTAAAAATGGTTATGATCATTCTTAAAAATTTCAAAATGAAAACTGACTGGAATTCGACTGATATGAAGAATTCATTGGTTAATCATCTTAAAAAAATTAAACTAAACACCCAAAGAAAATTTGCACAACAATTGTTTTGAGAATATAGAGGGAAAATGTAGGATGACTGGCTTGAGAAATTTCCATGCATAACTGCTTTAACACATATAATATTTCAAAATCACCCAAAGAAAATTACAGAGCAAAGAATGAGGAAAGAAAGAAAATTACTAGATTGAGAATATAGAGGAAAGGAAAAACGCATAATTGTTTTAAGACATACCAATTGCAAATACCTTGTATATCAAAATCACCCAAAGAAAAATTGCCCAATGATCGGTTTTGACTGGGCTAAATGAATTCTTGAGGTTAATCTATTTAAATAAATTTGTACAGTTGGCGAAGTTACCGTTAAAGTTCAACTTTTAGTTTAAAAAAATCTTTACAGTTTTTATTTACAAAAGTTTCAATTTTCCCGTGAGTATTTTATACAATTCCCACGAAAAATTTAAATGTGTGTGTCAAGGTAATTCTAATGCAATGAATTTTCAAAAAACGGATGAAGAATGTCAAATATTTCATTTAAAGTTAATTTGAATTTAGTAGAAAAGTA
>VDFB02132340.1:26623-63299 GCA_007258455.2 Sequoia sempervirens
TTTACCTTCTCAATATTTGTTCTATTGTGTGTGTATGGGTGATTGATGCATATTTTTTGTGATTAATGATTAGTCTTCAAATATATTGTCTCATTCCAACACCTTTAAGCAGGAAATCTATGTTTATGTAGGTCATAAAATTGTGTCATAAAAGCTAGGATTTTGGTTGTGAGAACACTTTTAGTTTTCCTTCTAAAGTTATGAGTAGAACACTTTTGGTTGTAATAATTTTGTTGTAATTGGATAGGTATCAAATTTACCTAATCCTTGTTTTTTAAGAGTGTAGATTTACTTTGATCAAGGAGGGACTTAGAGACTCCTAGAAGAAATGATCTACTATAGATGTTAAATATAGAAGTGAATATGCCAATTTGTAGATTACATGCATTGCCATTGTTTCTGAGTGGTAAATTATGTACCCTTATGTTCCGTACTTAGGTTTTAGTACTTAGTTCAATGTTGGTGGTGAGGTGGATCCATTTGAGAGATTTATTCCTTCATGTCCATTTCTTAAAGGAGTCACCCCCTTCCTCACTTTCTTCCTCATATC
This sequence comes from Sequoia sempervirens, assembly GCA_007258455.2. Taxonomy (NCBI): domain Eukaryota; kingdom Viridiplantae; phylum Streptophyta; class Pinopsida; order Cupressales; family Cupressaceae; genus Sequoia; species Sequoia sempervirens. Next base: position 27,174 of record VDFB02132340.1, read on the forward strand.
TTATTCTTTTGTTTGGGTTTTTTTTATTTTTTGTCACTTGATTAAAGATGTTGCTTCAATGTTGTGGGCTTGGCTCCTTTTTCATCCACATATATGTCCAGGTTCCCATTCTTCCTTGCACTTGAAACACAAATTATCCTTTACAAGGTCTTTTTCGGTGGCACTTGTGTCCTAGTTTCCATACTTTTTTGCATTTAAAACATAACTCTCCTTCCTGGTTTTTATCTTGTCTACAAATGTGTCCTCTTTCCCATATTTTCTTGCAATCAAAGCAAAGACCCTTCTTCCTTAGTTCCTCTCAGTCATGATAAGAAAGGTATGCCTTCTTGTGCCCAACCTTTCCATAGAAGTTCCTATCTTCCCTTTTGAGTGGCCCATTTCCCTTTCTCTTATTTTAGCATTAAGACATGTGGCATTTTGGATTGCTTCCCTAAGTGTGGTAGGGTCAAAAGCACTTACAAGGCCATGGAGTGAATCAGATAATCCTTATATGAATAGGTAAGTGAGCATCTCCTTGGATATTTTCGGGACCATAACTGCTAATCTTTGGAATTCAGTGATATATTCTTCAAGGGTTTGACTTTGTCTTATTCTTGTTAATTATTTATCCGGGACCATAACTGCTAATCTTTGGAATTCAGTGATATATTCTTCAAGGGTTCGACTTTGTCTTATTCTTGTTAATTATTTAAAGTGCTTTTGGGGGTGTGTTTGGTCAAACCTCTCAATGAGTAACTTTGTGAAGGCATCATAAGTCTTTATGTTTTGATGATTTTGGGTGATTAAAGCATGGTGCCACCAATCGTGGGAAACCCCTTCTAAGTGAAATATGGAAAATTTAATGGCATTTCTTCTAACATTGGATTGAGAGATAGGTAGGTTTCCAGTTTTTGGACCCATGAACGGGTTGTGGTTTTCCTAATCCATCAAAACTTGGGATGGCCAACTTGCCTACAATGCGTTGAAAATGTTGATTAGTTTGGTTCTTTATTTTCCTATGGGCCTTCTTTTTTCTAGCATTACAATATACCTTAAAAGGAATGTTCTTCTTGACCTCAGGGTCAAGCCTTGCATATAGTGTAGCAAGTTCATTCAATTCTTAATTAGATGTGTTAACTTCCCCTTCTTCCCCTGATGACCCTTCCCTAGATAAGAAGGGAGGCCGACTTACTCTTGGGTGGACCTTGGTGTGGTGTTATTGTACGATTGGCTTGGGGTGGCTTCCCTCCCATTTCCTTGGTGAAACCTAAGAGCATCTATGGTCGCATTCATGTTTTGTAGGGTTTGGTTGTCTGTTCCATGAATTCGCTAAATTCATGTTCCATTTGTTCCTTTCTTGTTTAGTCTTGGATGTGGTTGTTGTTTTGGGCTATTCTCTTTTTCTCTCTCTAAGGCTCTCAAGGTTCTTTGGCTAACCATCAACTATTTTCTCTAGGGGACACTTGTAATGTCCCCTAATTGGGAGTGCCCTAAATTTTCCCTAATTTCCTTAATTTAAATAACAAATGGGTTAGAGAATATCTTTCATTTGATTGAATCCCTGATTGAAGCCTTGCACACAGATTAGAACCATTCACCATAATCAAACTGTTTAGCAGATTATAATCATTTATCGCAATAATACTAATTAGTAGATTACCATAATTAGATACTAATAACTCATGGCCAATCATTAATTCAATCACAAATTATTTTAACATCCTTGGAGGGTTCAATCATATGAGAGTATGGGAGAATGTGACTTGGTGGGGTGTCTAGGACCCTTTTACCCTAGGCCCAAGAGTGGATATACCATCCCTCTTGGCCTCATGTGGCCCATGCCATCCGTATGAGGTGATCTACCTAAGAGGTGTCTTTTCCGTTATCCCCTCATCTTGCCAACCATTTCCCTCTCTCTATGATTTGACCTCTTATGTTGATTATCCACAATAGAGGAGTGAGATTACAATGGGTGCCCTGAAAATGCCATCTTTCCTAAGCCCAAAGCGTTGTATCCTCTATACCCCCTTGGCCTCATGGGGTTCATCTGGTCCTCATCTAAGGTGACATACCTAGGATAGTGCCCCATCACCATTCCCCTCTTGTAATCTCAGTTCCTTCTATCATGGATAAACATTCAAAGCATATGACAAACAAATATTAATCACGTTTACTGATATGACAATAGTAGCAATATATCATTAGTAATTGGATGTCTAATTAAATAATCACAACCATTCATATTAAATTGGGTTGCATCATAAGACTATAAATTAGATCTCATACCACCAGTTCAAGTAGCTGGACTGCTGGACAAAAAATAATTAATGATTATTTCTAATTTAGGAAATGCAGACCTCGATTCCTTATATCTAATTTAATGATTGCTACCTTGTTTATTGGTTTCTAGAATGCATTTTATTTTCTCCCATTGCTTGTTCTTTTCATTGAAATGCTTTTTCTTTTATACTTATGCTGGGAAAATGGTCATGCCCCTTCAATAGGGTGTAATGTCCCCTTCCAATTGACATCTCTCAGATCATTGATTAGCCTATTATGTGACCCTCGTAGGCTGATAGGGTGGATAGAGGGTTTGGTTGAGGTTTGGCTTAGCTCCAGTTGCAGGATTGTTCAGTTTGGCTTTCGTTCGGGGTCGTTCAGACATCATTTGCCTGACTTGCTATTTTTAGTAAGCTAGGTCATTCAACGGAGCACCCCTGCTATTTTTAGCAGTATGGTTTGGTCATGTGCAAAATCAATCACTTATTCTCCAGCTTCAGACGGTTCGTTAATCGGACATAAATTGAGAAAGATATTAATATTTTAATTGTCAAATTAAATATTAATTATTGAAGCTTATATTATAAAGTTATAATATTATTTAATATTATAACTTAAGTGATTTCTTGAAGGGTTTGACCAACATTGAAGGGGGCCACTTTTTAATTATAATTTATAATTAAAGTGCGTTCGAGACTATAGAAAAATTAAAAGGAAAAGTTCGACTTTATTTAAATGATGCCTTTTTGTGAAAAGTCGACTTTTTGAGGTTATAAGGGTTTCATTGGGATTTGAGCTCATACGTTGAGAAATCAATTCTTGTCGCTTCCTTCTCGGTGAACAGAGCCAAGGGTTCCAAGCCACCGTGGCATTGGAGAACCCAACCATCTTCGTCTCCGCGCCTTCAAAGGTTGTGGAATACCGCCTGATTTTATTGTTTGTCGAGAGATAACTTATCCGTAGGTTGTCAGCCGTAGCTTCACGCTTGATTCATCTTCGTGGTTTGAGTTTGAAATTCCTCCGTAAGGGTTCTATTCTAAAGCCTATTTTCCCCAAGTCTGGACCTTCCATTTCTCAAGGGTCAGTATTGCCTATTGCTGCCGCACGATCCTGCATCTTTGTCGGCCGCAGGGTCATAATTAACAGGTACAAGGTCAGTATTCTTTCATCTTCTGAGCAAGGCGCCATTTTTGGCATTCGGGTTTCATCGGGGGCTTATCCTTCCAAAGATCATCTCGCAAACATTCTACGCTGGTATCGTGAGTGGATCATTATGTTAGCTCGCACTACTTCATGAAGATCATCGTCGGCCAATACCATGTAGTTTTCCCCAATGCAAGTTGCTTTTTCATTTGCATGTTATCAGATCTTTTATGTAATCACTCCAGAAGATCAATAAACAGTCTGGCATTGTTAGATTCAATAGTTTCCATCATTTTTGGCATTGTAATATTTTATTTACATTTTATAAGCAATTTCTTTTCAAAATCGCATTTTACCTCTTTATGCAAAAAAACACCAAAAACATCAAAACGCTTCAAAACAAGCAAAAAAAAACGTATTGTGATTCGTGAGTTTAGTGGAGAGAATGTGGGTTTCTACAAGCATCGACAACTCACATCCCAGGGTTTAGCAATCTTATGCAGCCACAAGAGGTTGGGCCTCACAGGTATTATACTCGCAGGAGAGCCTTGATTGACAGGCAACAGGGTTTGAACAGGCAGCCGAGTACCATGGCTCACAGAATAGATATTCCTCAAAACCCTAGGGATCAGGACGATGCAGAAGTTCTACACACTCTTAGAGATTTACGAGTAGGTCAACGGCAGTCCAACGATGTACTATAGCAGTTGGCAGTGGCAATCCAGAGGTTAGGTATGCCGAGGAGACCGTCACCACATCGTGACGAGAACAGGAGTGATGCAGGATCACGGAGAGCACCTAGGACTGCTTCACGGACGGCAAACAGGCCAACTAGGCCTACATTTGTGAGACAGGTGCTCGATGAGGCTGTTGCAGGTGAGGAGCATGAGGATTTGTTCGCTGATACACTTATGGCAGCGAACGATGAGTGGGAGTTAGTACCACCTGAGGTCAGAGAGAGGATTACCTTTGACAGATTCATCACACAGAGGAGAGAGCATCTCAGGAGCCGACAAGATTGGAGGCCTAGACATAATAATAATAGCGATCTGAAGCATGCCACGAACAGACTTACCCTAGCTATGTTTGACGGCAGTGGCAAGGTCACAGCACAGGCCTGGATCAGTAAACTTGATACTTTCCTCACATTGCGTCCTATGGCTGAGGAGGATGCTATTAGGTATGCTACATTGCATCTGGAGGGAGCAGCTTATGACTGGTGGCATCACGGGATGGTGACACTCCAGCACGATCGTATCACCACATACCAGGAGTTCATTGACAGGTTGGTGGAATGATTTGACAGGAAGGATCCAGAATCCTATTTCAGAGATTTGGCTCAGTTGCGACAGAGTGGCAGTTTGGAGTCTTACATAGGTGACTTCCAGCGACTATCAGTTATGGTTCCTAATATATCAGAGAGGCGTCTTGTAGTGCTTTTCATGGAGGGACTGTTGGAACCATTGAGAGGTTGGATCAAAGCATTTGATCCGCCTTCGCTACAGGAAGCTATGAAGAAAGCACACAGCATGGAATTTGCAGCACCATCCAGCAAATTCAATTCCAGAAACGCTTCTTCATTCAGGGACAATAAGGGATTCAACAGAAACAGAGAGAAATCAGATTTTAGGAGTGACTCGAAGGGTAAATCACTAGCACCCTTGGATCGCGAGGCTCTTAATGACTTACGCAAGAAGAAGCTTTGCTTCTACTGCAAAGGTCCCTACGATGCTAATCATAATTGTCCTTTGCGGCCTAAGGGCAAGGCCAATCGAGTGATGTGGGCTTATTACGAGGAGTCGGAATCTGAGAGTTCTGAACAGCAGGAGAGTTCTGAGGAGTCAGAATCAGAGGCTTTAGAGCCTAAGGCAGAGGCAGAGTCAGAGCTCCAAATTCAAGAGGCACGATTGTCTAGCATTCAGCAGGAGGGTTCATTTAGACTTCGTGGAGTTTTGGCAGGACAAAGGGTCATCACCCTTCTTGACACAGGAGCCACCCACAATTTTATTGATGCTAGATTTGTGGAGAAACGCGGACTCATAACTGAGGAGTTCGAAGGCATTAGGGTTAAGGTGGCCGATGGTTACACTCTCAGGTGTGATCGTATGATTAAGGATCTCCCCTTGCGCTTGAATAACTATGAATTCAAGGCTGATTATTATGTGGTGAACATGGGAGATATTGATTTAGTCTTGGGCATGAAGTGGCTTCATTCCCTTGAGGAAGTCACTCTTCGTCTCAAAGACATGGAGATTCGGTTCGATGTGGATGGGAAGACACATATCTTGAAGGCTATTCGGGACAATAATGTCAAGACCATTTCCTTCCGTCGGATGGAGAGACTCATGCGACATGACATGGTAGAGTGGGCTGCCGAGTGCACATTGACACCTATTCAGGAGGGACAGCATAAGGCCGAGTATCATCCTGACATTCAGCAGTTGAGAGTTAAGCATGAGAAGGTTTTCAGCGACATTCCACCAGGGAGACCTCCAGACAGGGGTATTGAGCACATTATAGAGCTTGAGGAGGGCGCTAAGCCCGGGCCATGATTACCCTCGGGCATTGTGCATCCTGTAAGTGGCTTAAGGATGAGATAGAGAAGACTATCAAGGAGCTGTTTGCTATGGGTCACATTCGACCGAAAATCACCATTCGCTTTTCTGCTTGTCCTAGTGAAGAAGAAGGATGGTACCTCAGATGTGCATAGATTACAGAAGGTCCCTAATAAGAGGACTATCAAAAACAGTACCTATATACCGTATAGACAGCTTATTGATGAGTCTACGGTGCGGCGCATTTCAATGTAAGATAGATTCCAAGATCGATACCAACTGCATCGAAGTTCGTGAGTAGGACATTGAGAAGATTGCATTCCGTTGTCATTGTGGACACTTCGAGTTTGTGGTGATGCCATTTGGGCTCACCAACGTGCCAGCGACATTTCAGTCCACCATGAATGTATTCCCACCACTAACATCGAGGAGATAAGGTGTACTTGTCTCTTCATGACATTCTAATTTCTACAACAAGGTCTTGGCAGGAGCATTTGGCTCATCTGGATGCAGTACTCAGTATTTTGGAGAGGGAGTCCTTGTACGCCAAGGAATCCAAATGTGATTTGGGGATGACTGAGTTATTATACTTAGGCCATATCATCAGTGCAGAGGGAGTGCGGATGGATCCTGAGAAGATCCGTGGTATCGTAGATTGGCCTACTCCAGCGAACCTTACACAGCTGCGAGGATTGCTTGGATTGTGCGGTTTCTATCGCAGATTTGTGAATGGTTATTCACGCCATGCAGCACCTATGACGGATTTGTTGAAAAAAGGTGCATTCTGTTGGACTCCTGAGGCACATGAGTGTTTTGTGAGGTTCAAGGAGCTGATGACTACGTGTCCAGTGTTAGCACTGCCAGATTTTACGAAGCCTTTTGAGCTTCAGTGTGATGCTTCTGGTGAGGGCATTGGAGCGGTGCTTATGCAGGACAAGCACCCGATTGTTTATGAGAGCCGAAAACTCAGAGGACCAGAGAGGCTTTACAGTATTTATGATAAGGAGATGCTGGCCATAATGCATGCTTTGGCCAAATTCAGGCAATATCTCGTGGGTAGCAAGTTTTGTATAAAGACTGATCACAATAGCTTGAGGCATTTCTTGGGGCAGCGAGATTTAAATGACCGTCAACAGAACTGGGTGAGTAAGTTACAGGCATATGACTTTGATATCACCTACATCAAAGGCACCCAGAATGTAGTGGCTGACGCTCTCTCACGCCGGCCTTATCTGAGTTCTATGGTACACATTGCAGAGGACTGGAGGCATTTGATTGTGGCAGAGTATGCCAAGGATACTTGGGCATCTGGTATTGTTGAGGGATCGATGGTAGACACCAGGTACACACTTGTGAATGACTTGATCATTTACAAGAACAGGATTTTCTTGATCCCAGGATCTGAGGTGAAGAACAATACCGCGAGCCTTCCATGATGTACCTACAGTGTAAGTATCCCGTGCACTTCAAAAACGCATTGCATGCATTCGAGATTTACATGGAAGGTCTTAAGGCGGATGTTCTTCAAGATGTGCATGAGTGCTCCGTTTTGTCGCCAGAAACAAGCAGGAGAACATGTATCCGGGTGTATTATTGCAGCTAATTCATTCCCCCGACAGGGGAAGTGGGAATTTGTCGATGGATTTTATTACCGGGCTTCTGCCTAAAGCCCAAGGACGAGATTGTATATATGTAGTTGTGGATCGGCCGACGGCGGATGCCCACTTCTTTTCCCATCACCACAACCTACGCTACATAGGTAGTGCAGAGGTCTTCTTCCGCAGGTTTTCAGATTACATTGGCTGCCTCGAGCATAGTTAGCTTATTGTGGATAATGGGCTTCTTGAGTCACTCTAGCAAAAGAGGTGTTCGCACTTTGTGGACCGAAGCTTACACCGAAAGCACCGCTACTCACCGCGACTGATGGTCAGATGGAGATAGTGAACAAATGGGTGGAAGGTTACCTCAGGAATTACATTGCAGGGCAGCAAAAGGCGTGGGTCAAGTGGATTTATTTGTGCGAGTATTGTTACAATACTACCTTTCACATGACCATTCAGATGTCTCCCTTCATGGCGTTGTACGGTTATGAGGCGCCTAGCTTCCTGGATTTGCTATTGAGTGACAGTAGAGTGCCGAGTGCTGGAGATTTATTGCAGGAGAGTCAGGACACTATGAGGGCTCTCAAGGAAAACATTGCGAAGGCACAGAATCAGCAGAAGCAGTACGCAGATCAGAAGAGGACAGAGAGATCCTTTGAGGTGGGAGACATGGTTTATCTTATGCTGCAGCCCTACCGTCAGTCTACTCTTAGGAAGAGTGGTTCGGAGAAGCTTAAGCCACGGTATTATGGTCCTTTCAGGATTCTGAGGCGTGTTGGAGAGGTGGCTTATGAGCTAGAGCTTCCGGCGGATAGTAAGGTCCACAATGTTTTTCATGTGTCACGTCTCAAGAAGGCGTTAGGACATCGTGTGGTACCTTCAGCAGTATTACCTCCCTTAGATGACGAGGGAAAGTTGATCTTAGTACCTGAGTCGATCCTAGAGTACAGAGAGAGACAGTTGTGCAGGAGGACTATCAGGGAATATTTGGTAAAATGGAGAGATTTTCCAGTTGGAGATGCTACTGCGGAGAGCTGAGAGATTTTGCAAAGATCCTGAGTTGAGATTGCTTGAGGACAAGCAATTTTAGGGATGGACTGTAATGTCCCCTTCCATTGACATCTCTCAGATCATTGATTAGCCTATTATGTGACCCTCGTAGGCGGATAGGGTGGATAGAGGTGCTGTTGAGGTTTGGCTCAGGCCCATGCAGTGATTGGCTTTATTTTCGGGTCGTTCGACATCATTTGCTGACTTGTTATTTTTAGTAAGTTAGGTCATTCAACGGACACCCCTGCTATTTTTAGCAGTATGGTTTGGTCATGTGCAAAATCAATCACTTATTCTCCAGCTTCAGACGGTTCGTTAATCGACGTAAATTGAGAAAGATATTAATATTTTAATTGTCAAATTAAATATTAATTATTGAAGCTTATATTATAAAGTTATAATATTATTTAATATTATAACTTAAGTGATTTCTTGAAGGGTTCGACCAACATTGAAGGGGGCCACTTTTTAATTATAATTTATAATTAAAGTGCGTTCGAGACTATAGAAAAATTAAAAGGAAAAGTTCGACTTTATTTAAATGATGCCTTTTTGTGAAAAGTCGACTTTTTGAGGTTATAAGGGTTTCATTGGGATTTGAGCTCATGATGTTGAGAAATCAAATTTTTGTCAAGCCTTCCTTTTGAGAACAGAGCCAAGGGTTCCAGTTTTCACCGTGCATTGGAGAACGAACCATCTTCAGTGTCTGCAGTTCAGAGGCTGTGAAATACCAGCTGATTTATTGCTTGTCAGAGAGATAACTTCATCCAGAGGTTGTCACAGAGCTTCACAGTTGATTCATCTTCAGGGTTTTGAGTTTGAAATTCATCCGGAAGGGTTCTTATTCTTAGGTGCCTATTTTCCTGAAGTTTGGACTCATTTCTCAAGGGCCGTACAAATTTATTGCTGCTGCATCAGATCCGTACCTTGCTGTTGCAGGGCCGTACCAGCAGGTACAAGGCCGTACTTTTCATCTTGAGCAAGGCGCTTTCATTTTTGGCATTCTGGCTTCATCAGCAGGGGTGCCTATCCTTCCAGCATCATCTGCAAACATTCTATAGTGGTATTAGAGTGGATCATTATGTTAGCCGTACCATTTCATGAAGATCATCAGGCTGCTGCAATACCAGGTTTTCCTCAATAAAAGTGTTGCTTTTTCATTTGCATGTTATCAAATCTTTTATGTAAGCACTCCAGAAAATCAATAAACAGACTGGCATTGTTAGATTCAATAGTTTCCATCATTTTTGGCATTGTAATATTTTATTTGAATTTATTAGCAAATTCTTTTCAAAATCGCATTATTCATCTTTATGCAAAAAACACCAAAAAAACCAAAAACGCTCAAAACAAGCAAAAACAGACAGATTCAAAGTTTAGTGAGAACAGGGGTTTCTACATAGGGTGTGTCTTTTATTTGATTTATTTAACCACTTGTGACCCTTCATTAAAGGATAATTAATTTATATAATTAACATTATCCTTTAATCGGCTATTTCATAAGGGTCGGCTATCTCCTATGATAAATACTTTCACTTAGTATTTATTGCTGCCTTCATCTTTCAATTGATTGTTGCATATATGAATTTCTTCTAATGATAACGAGTCTCTTTGATCAAACAAATCATTGTCTACTGTGAATTCGACCAAATTTAGCATATATCCTTGTTCATTTGCTGAAATCCTTAAATATAAGCTTGATCACTGTTTTTGACAAGGCAAAGTTGGTTTATCCCTCAAGTTGGCCCATAATATTGCTTCTTATATAAATATCATGAGTAAGGTCGGCCCTCCTATGGATATTTTAAATTGATTTAATTAATTATTTATACTAGTTGGCCCAAGTTTAGAATTGCAATTGTGGGGGCATGACATTTCCTCTAACAGTGGAGGGATACATAAGTCTATGAATCAAAGGTATTATTTTATCATACTAGCATCTCATCCATTTGGTTCTTATGTGTTGGAAGACTGTTTATAGTGGTACATATGGTTACAATATTCTAAACCTCCTAAAATTTGACCATGACTAGGTTAAACATCCGAGTCTAGAATATCACACACAAACACTTATGGGATACTGAATTGGCAAATTCCACTTCTATTATTCTGTAGATATTATTACCTAGTGTGGTGATTACACCTTGAGGCATGGCCTTGTAGATATTGTGGCAGTCCCAATTGTAGGGTATTCCCAAGTAGGATGCATCACTATTGCCCAATGATGCCACATCATGGACCACCTCATCCATAAATGGTGCCATCAAGTATCAACTAACATGGGTATCTCTACCCTGATTCACTCACCTAATGGAATGCACCTATAGGCAAGGTGTCATTGATAGATGTAGACATAGTTGGAAAACTCGCCCCAACAAAAAACTCGCCAAGGGAAAAATTGGAGAGTTTTTTAAAACTCGCCAAAAACTCGGAAAAAACTCGGAAAAACTCGGGAACTTAAAAAATTGCTTAATAAACATCAAAAAAGACATTTTCAGCTTGAAGTTCTGCATAGTCGAGTTTTTTGAAAAACTCAGCAAAAACTCTCGAGTTTTTCGAAAAAACTCGGAAAAACTTGTTCGAGAAAAAACTTGCGAGTTAAACTCAAAAAAAACTTGCGAGTTTTCTGCGAGTCTGCCAACTATGGATGTAGATTCACAATTGCTTCAATAGAGATTAGGATTTTCTAAGTGCTATTGTTTGAATTGAAATGTAAACGTAAAGTTCGTAAAGTCTTGCCATTTTTTTTCTATTTATATGTTGGTAATAAAATGTAAAGGTAGATAGATAGACAAAAGTGAAGAGTTTGTCTAAATCAAGAAGCCAAACCCATGTGGATGCAAATTTAACTTCCTAGATTGCTTAAATCTTTAAATTGATAATATGATCTGATTTCCTGGATTGCTAAAAGCTTTAAGTTGATAATATGATTTGACTGTCACCAAGATCGATGATTTTCTTTGTTGCAATGTCATGTAATGTTTACTACAAAATCTCCCCTAGAAAATGTATTTGTACATAGAGGGAGTGCCAAACACATCTATCTAAGTTGAAAAGCATAAAAGATATTTCTAAGGAAAGTGTACACTTTATCTGTAGATTCCTCAATTTACTTGGTCAAAGGACATCCAATACATCTTAATGCGAGCTTGATAGACAACTTTGGGATCACGTCTTTTAGGTATTTCAAAGGTTTTTTTTCACATTTTATGGAGACCAACTACTTGCCTAACTTTTGCTTTGTACAAGGCCACTTGACCTTTTTTCTATGTTATTAGAGTTACATATTTACCTTTCACATGCACAATGACTCTAGAAGGTGGTAAGAAAAAATGTTACAAAATTAGTTTTCATAATTTAGCAACTCAGTTTTTCAGTTACAATTGGTTGGAAAGTACTTCGTGTAAACATATATTAAGTCTTCAAGAAAAGATGATTGCTCTCCTTCCTTGGGTCCAAGGGGAAGTGTATCTATCTAAAGGTTGTCATATTAGTGATAATAGATTTCCACAATCCATGAAGAGTGTTGTTGAGTGTTTCTAGATTAGATTGTGTGTGGTTGCCATATTGCATTGAGATTATTTACTTTGTAATTTAAAATTATGTTTTATACATTAATTTGTAATTTAAAATTATGTTTTCTACAGTGCATGTACATAATAATATATTGAAATTAGAAAAATATGCAATCAACACAATGCAATCCAACTGGAAAGAGGAAATGCATGCCCAAGGTTACCTTAAAAGGGGCATACTATTAGATTAAAATACACAAGAAACCTCAAAAGAAAATGAAAAGGAAAGTTCAAAAAGTAAGGGTAGAGAAAACACTCAGAAATAGTAAAGAACAATTATTCAAAAATAATCATCAGTAAAATAACTTTAAATTTTTAATTGCATGCCCATATTACAAAACAATTCAAAATGGACAGGAAAACCCACCTGAAATTGGGACAAATTTGAAGAAAGAACTCTCTATGTTGGCACTGTTGTACTCTCTTCTATAGATCCGTATGTTCATACCTTCATTGAAGAGTGCTTTAAGGCTTTTAGACTAATTTTTTTAATTCACAAATGGTCAATCCAAAAACTCATTGGTTAACCTTTTGTAATGCAAAAAACTTTCAAGTAACAGAAAAACCCACCTGAAATTAGAGGTTCATATAAGAGTTATCTATAGTTATTGGAAATGTCCTGCCCCCTTCTGCGGGCTATAAATCCAAATCCACACCCAATAAATGATAAGAAAAGTAAATTAAAATTGTCAATGAAAAAACAGGTAACTGAAAAACTCACTACTTAATAATGCATATTGCAAATAAAATTTAAAATGAACGAAAAAACCCCACCTGAAATGTTAATATAAAGAGATAAAAGTTATCTGTTGGCTCTACAATGAACTCTTCTGCATAGCCATATGTTAAAATATATCAAAAATAGGCAAACCATAAAATCATTGGTTGGTAATCCATACTCCAAACAAAATTCAAATAATTAGAAAAACCTATCTGAACTTAGAAGTTAATATGAAGAATTCTCTTTCTATCTAAACTTAGAAGCTAATATGAAAAATACTCTATATCTATCAACTAGTGCTTAATGAAATTAGATTTACATAGCAAGAAAATTTGTTCAAACTTGTTGATAAATAATTTATACTGCAAACAAAATGAAAAATGAAAAAACAAAAACCTCTTGATATTGAAGAAAACAAGATATGAAGAACTGTCCATATTTGTTGATATTGTCTTGCCCTCTTTTGCAAACACTTACATTCAAAGCTACACCGATGAAATATTAAAAAAATAAAAATAAAATGCAAAAATGCATTGGTTAATGATCCATGTTGCAAACAAAATTTAAACTACAGAGAAAAAACCCACTATAAATAAATTCTCTTCTTAGGACTTCTCCTTTCAAAACTGCACACAAGAGTAATTAAGAAAAAAATGACTAAGAATTTCATTGTAAAAATGGTTATGATCATTCTTAAAAAAAAAATTCAAAATGCACAGAAAACCCAACTAGAATTAAAGCCTAATATGAAAGAATTCTTTATATTTGTTGGCATTATCATATGAAGAACGCTTAACAAAATTCACTGGTTAATCATCTTAAAAAAATTAAACTAAACACCCAAAGAAAATTTGCACAACAATTGTCTTGAGAATATAGAGGGAAAATGTATGATGACTGTGTTGAGAAATTTCCATGCATAACTGCTTTAACACATAAAGTATTTCAAAATCACCCAAAGAAAATTACAGAGAAAAGAATTAGGAAAGAAAGAAAATTACTGGATTGAGAATATAGAGGAAAGGAAAAACGCATAACTATTTTAAGACATACCAATTGCAAACACCTTGTATATCAAAATTGCCCAATGTCCGGTTTTGATTGGGCTGAATGAATTCTTGAGGTTAATCTGTTTAAATAAATTTGTACAGTCGGCAAAGTTACCGTTAAAGTTCAACTTTTAGTTTAAAAAAATCTTTTCAGTTTTTATTTACAAAAGTTTCAATTTTCCCGTGTGTATTTTATACAATTCCCACGAAAATTCAAATGTGTGTGTCAAGGTAATTCTAATGCAATGAGTTTTCAAAAAATGGATGACGAATGTCAAATATTTCATTTAAAGTTATTTTGAATTTAGTAGATAAGTAGAAGTGGGTTTAATCCTACTGTTATTGTGATAGAGTGAAAAAAATTGATGTTTAAGACAATTGAGCATTCTTACAACTATAAGCTAAGGGTATATAGCTAGAGATCAAAGCCATTTAAAATTGAGAGACAAGTCAAAGATTGATATCCCTAAGTTTATAGATGGGATTGCAATTAGAATATTATTTTATATATGAGAAAATAGATGACCTAAAGAAAGTAAAGTTGGCATGCATCAAACTAAAGGGGTCCATGTAATCAATGTTCAATTTTGTTTAGGAAGTTGCAACCTTGAAGAAAAAGCATGCATGTGAAAGATTTTACTTGGAAATTCTATAAGCATAAGGGAAGGTCACATAGACGAAGATGAAGAAATTTATAGCTACATAAATTGTAAAGACGTTTGCTAATAACATACATAAGATAACTTGGAAAAACAATTGCAATCAGCAAGAGACCTACAATGGAATTCCCACTTTGAGAGTTTTCCTAAAATATATTTAAGTCAATCTTGATGTGCTCTATTTTTGTGTTTGTGTTCAAAGAAGGTTGCATAGTTAAATATTCCTTCATTGGACCCTCCTACCTTGATTGCATCAATTTGTATCAAAGAATAATGTTCAAAGCTTGAGAAGATAAGCAACTATTCTATGGGTTTTTCTTGAAAAGAAACCACTGAACTAAGACGACCTACAAGAATCTTGTCAACAGATTACTCATTGAGAGGCAATTGCAAGGGTGATTGTAGGTGGATCATTAATCAAAGGTTATTTTCAATAGATCCAAGAAGATGCCACCATGAGGAATCCTGGGTATGGCCAACATAGTTGGGAAAATGGATGAAGTCCTAAAAGAGGTAAAGGAAAATAGAATTTATTTGAATACCTAGGAAGAAGATAAATAGAGGGCTAAAACCCAAAGGAATATGATGAAAGCAATGAAGAGGGAGATGCCAAATATGAGGTAAAAGACCTAGAAAATCAGAAAGAGAAGTTAGAATAGGTGCAGGTGTTAAAATCCATCTCCAAAGTCAACAAGAGACCTATAATGGAAGTCCCAAACTACTATAGTGACCTAAATCTTGAAGAACTAGTTGATTGTATAAATGAATTAATTTATCCAAAATGGGATGGGATAGTTGAAAATTTGAAAAGGAAATTTATACCAATGGAATATCTACTAAAGAAACTACAAATTTACTTGACAAAGGAATAGGATTGTAAAAGAATACACTAAAGAATCTCATAATCAAAATAAAACATATTGAGTTAGGAAATATAAAGGATGTGATATACATATGTGGATTAAGAGAGAATATTTAGGAAGACATGATCCTTATTAGATTTAGTACCTCAAAGGAAGCATACCAATTTATGATCAAAGTAGAAGGCAAGTTAGACAAGAGATTTGGGAATTGACAAAAGTGACTGGGGGAGAGACCACAAAGAGATACATCATGGTATGGTGATAAAAGAACCAAATAGGAAGCAAAGAGGGTTGGAAATTTTGATTGTAGAGGCAATGGAGTGTACTACAACAAGGAAACAAGGCAAGAGGCTTATAAAAAAGGCCAAGAGAATAGTAACTACCACCACAAGAACAAAGAGAAAGAAGATACTAAAAACTTGGATACCAAAGAGGAAGAGAAGGATATAGAATAAATGAGAAGAGAACCTTCAAAGGGATATTCTTCAAATGTAAAGGACATCGAGCATTTGAGTGTTTCCAAGACCAAGGAAAATAGTTAGGGAACAATGCCAAAGTTGCATATGTGGAAGTGAAACTTTACAAATCTTGTGCACTAGATAATCTTGAACATGGAGAGTCGCTAATGATGGTAAGGACCTTGATGGAGCATCACAAATCATTAAAGAGGATGAGGATTGGTATAAATTTGGATTTCCCATGATTATTTGAGATCAAGAGGAGGTGAAGGAAATATCCAAGCACAAGTGGGAATATGAGTGTTTAATATGAGTGTTTAGGATGGACTATGTAGGCTTTGTATGTTGTTAATAGGTTGTTGATGCAGAGCAGGGGTGGACCACTCAATAAAACCTAAATCAACCAATCTTGAAACACTAAAACATCACTTGGTGGGTTTTTTCTCACAAGCCTTCAATCCTTAAAGCCTAAAATGTGGGGGCAGCAAATCGGCTTTTTTGGTCATAACTTTCATTGTTGACATGATATCAAAAATGTAAACACATTTCTAGATACCCATTTGGGATTTATACAACATACTAAAATTTTAGGGGTGGTCACTTCGTACGGAACCCTTCAAAAATTGATTGATCTTCTACCAATTAGACCTAAAACATGAAAAGATTGGACCTAGGGCATCACCAAAACACGTGTCAACCAACACCCTGGAACCTGCAATTTTGAGGAATGTAAATAAATACAATGATAATCCATTCCACCAATTTTTAGGACTTTCTATCGTGGGAATGGCAAGAAATACAATTTACAAGTCCACTAGGAACCCTAGGTAGGGTTGCTGATCGGATTCACTAAAATGCTATTATTTTTTCATAAACTCCATAAAAATTGATCACACAAAAACCAAAATGAAGTTAAGAGTTCCCTTTAAATGCTTCAAACAAAGTTCAGACCGTATAGTGCACTAGCAATCCGTACAATTCCCTGTAGCAGCAAAGAATGTTTAGAAAATTGTGGAAAATAGGGTTTTCATTGCTCAAAACTTCAAATCTCAACAACCCAACCTCATGGTTGATGATACAAGGAATTTTTAAGGAATTTCCAACCATCTCCAATAGTTACAAACCTAATCTTTCATCTTACAATGTTTCAATTTCCACTTGACAACAAAAATGCAAAGTTGCTTTGTGCAACTTGACAACATTGACATTTTTTTTGCATTTACATAGTAATTCACCACCTAATGACTCAAACCGACCCAAACACCTATGAAATGATCTTATAAGACCTTATTACATGAAATTGACTCAAGCACAACAAAATTTCACTTTTTGACCCCTCTTGGGGCATGAAAACCTATGGTTCCCTTGCACCAGTTGCAGCATAACTTGTATGCCATTATGGAAGGTCATAATTTTTCTACAACATTAATAATTAAATATGGAATCTTTTGAAGTTGGGTTTTTTCAACTTTGAGAGTTTTCCCGGAATATGTTTATGTCAATCTTAATGTGTTCTAATTTTATTTGTTTGTGTAACTTGAGGGTTGCATGGTTGGATAGTCCTTCATTGGACCCTCCTACCATGATTGCATTAATTTGTATCAAAGCATAATGTTCAAATATTGGGAAGATAATCAATTGTTCTATGGGTTTTTCTTGAGAATAGAACACTGGACTAAGGTGACTTGCAAGAATCTTGTCAACAAATCACCAATTGAGAGGTAGATGCAAGGGTGATTGTAGCCGGATCATTAATTAGAGGAATTTTTCAATAGATCTAGGAAGATGTTGCTTGAGGAATCCTAGGTATGTCCAACATAGTTGGGAAATAGGATGAAGTCTTAAAGAGGTAAAGGAAAATATAGTTCAATTGAAATCCTTAGAAGAAGATTAAAAGGGGGCTAAAACCCAAAGCAATATGATGAAAGCAATGAATATGGAGATGCCAAATATGAGGTACAAAGTCTAGAAGATCAGGAATAAGAGTTAGAATAGGTGAAGGTGTTAAAATCTATCTCTAAAATTAGCAAGAGACCTATGATGGAAGTTCGAAACTATTATAGTGACCAAAATATTGAAGAAATAGTTTATTTTATAAATTAATTAAATGAGTATTTTCAATAACAAGAGATAAGGACTTAGAAGGTAAGGTTTGCAAAAACTAAGCTAAAGGGACATACCACTGTTTGGTTGAAAATAGGTACAACTAAAAAGGAATTACAATTAAGAAGGTCAATTTTATGTCAATTTTCTGCAATTACAGTCTGAAAACAGCATTGTACGACCATGTACGAAGCCATTTCAAGATTTGTGATTGTATGGGATGATAGAGAATTGTTTTGAGAATCCAATACAATTGGTTTGGCATGATTTCATTGTGTTTTGAGCAAGATATGGAAAAAATACTACCAGCAGCCCTGTTACAGACCTAGGGTTTTCAGCAAGCTTAAAAAAATCATAACTTTTGTTTGCACCATGAAAAATTGATGAAACTTGGTGGAGTTCTTCTTTAGGCTGCTGCCCGGGTGCCCATCAAGGGAGAAGTCCTAATTCAATCATTTGTGTGATTTATGAAGGTTTGAGTGTGTTCTTTGTCATAAAGATTGTCAAAACCTTAGGTTTCTTTTAGGGTTTAAGTAAGAAACTTGTTTCTTTGAGTTCACTCTAACAAGTGGGGTTTGAAAAACCTTCAGTAGAATCTATAGAATCTAAAAACCTTAATTTTCTTGCACTTGTTTATCCCTTTGCATCATTTTGGTATCAGAGCCTAAAAGGTCTAGGAAGACGAAGTTGAGAGTTTCAAACGGGTTTGATGAAGAAGTTAGTTATATTCATTGATTCTTGGAGAGATGTGTATTGCAAATTGACAGGTTAACGTGAAGAACTTGGGTACCAAAAGACTGGGCAAGAGGAAAAGCGGAGAGAATCCCTAGGTGAGGTATCACGAAGTCAAGAAGAGAAGATAGAAAGATGCAACAACATGATAAGAAAGAAGGCCTCAAAAAGAAGGAGAAGATGAAAGTCAATAAGATAAGACAAGATGCAGAGTTTGATAGAGAAACGGAAAAGTTGATGAAAGATATTAAACTTGTAGTATAGCAGTGGCTTGAGGAAGGATACCAAGAATATATTTGGTATTGGCCAAAGTGCAAGAAGGTGAAGTGGCCCATAAAGATGATTGTTAAGAAAATAAGAAGGCATCGGATGGCTTCTTTGAAAAGAGAAGATGAATCAAATAAAGAAGACAAATTAATTGGCATTGGCATGAAGGAAGATAAAGAGTGTCTTCAAGCTAAGCGAAGCGTAAGAGCAAGTGTACAGGTAATGAGAGAACAATGTTCGAACAAGCAGACACATATACAGAGGTCCATTGACAAGAGACACATTCAAGGAACCAACAGGTTGGTGATGATAGGAAAGTTGATAAAAAGATAGGTATAACTGAGATAAAGGAAGAAACAAGAAAGCAAGCACAAGGAGCTAGTGAAGAGGCACATTGGCCTAATGGTTTTTATCCAATGTATGTTGATGATAATGTTGGGTAAGATCCATAAAAAGAAGTTATCATGATGAAGTATTGTTTGATGTAATATCGATGGATGTGTGTCACCTACTATTAGGGAGGCCTTGTCAATTTGACCAATAGGCTATATATGATGGGAGGGAATATATGTATACTACAACCTTAAATGGTTGGAGACATGGGTTAATGCCATTGAAGGATAAAGAGGACCAAGTTTGTAACAATTTTAGGATATGTGATGCAGAAGCATCTAGCAACCTAAAAAATGTAAGTTTTGGATTTTGATGTTAGGAGTCTTAATTGAGTTTGTGAAGGTCTTAGAGGACCATGGAAGACCATGTAGGGTATTTTTACTTGGTTTTTCTTAAGTTCTAGGTTGCAAAGTTGCAAAAAAGTACATATTTGGCAAGTTTGATGCAAAAAGACATTAGGTTACATTAGGCTACATTAGGTTTTTGAAAGAAAAGCATGTATACAGGAGCATCTAGCAACCTAAAAAATGTAAGTTTTGGATTTTGATGTTAGGAGTCTTAATTGAGTTTGTGAAGGTCTTAGAGGACCATGGAAGACCATGTAGGGTCTTTTTACTTGGTTTTTCTTAAGTTCTAGGTTGCAAAATTGCAAAAAAGTGTATATTTGGCAAGTTTGATGCAAAAAGACATTAGGTTACATTAGGTTTTTGAAAGAAAAGCATGTATTTTCGAATGGTAACTGTTTTTATGTTGATTCGTGTTGAATCAATGAGAATACACGCTCTAAGAGGCTGTGGGAGCAATATTTCATGAAATACCCTATTTTTTTGTCAATTTTCTGCAATTACAGTCTAAAAACAACATTGTACGGACCTGTACGAAGCCATTTCAAGATCTGTGATTGGATGGGATGATAGAGAATTGCTTTAATAATCCAATGCAATTGGTTTGGTGTGATTTCATTGTGTTTTGAGCAAGATATGGCAAAAATACTACCAGCATCCCCGTTACATACCTAGGGTTTTCAGCAAGCTTAAAAAAATCATAACTTTTGTTTGCACTGTCAAAGATTGATGAAACTTGGTGAAGTTCTTATTTAGGTTGCTGTTCAGGTTTCCACCAAAGGAGAAGTCCTAATTCAATCATTTGTGTGATTTATGAAGGTCTGAGTGTGTTCTTTGTCATAAAGATTGTCAAAACCTTAGGTTTCTATGAGGGTTTAAGCAAGAAACTTGTTTCTTTGAGTTCACCCTAACAAGTGGGGTTTGAAAAACCTTCAGTAGAGTCTATAGAATCTGAAAAACTTAATTTCTTGCATTTGTTTATCCCTCTGCATCATTTTGGTATTAGAGCCTAAAAGGTCTAGGAAGAGGAAGTTGAGAGTTTCAAATGGGTTTGATGAAGAAGTTAGTTATATTCATCGATTCTTGGAGAGATGTGTATTGTAGATTGAAAGGTTAACATGAAGAACCTACCAAAAGGCTGGGAAAGAGGAAAAGTTGAGAGAAGCCCTAGGTGACGTATCACAAAGTCAAGAAGAGAAGATAGAAAGATGCAGCAACAAAATAAGAAAGAAGGCCTAAAAAAGCACAAGATGAAAGTCAATAAGATAAGACAAGATGTAGAGTTTGATAAAGAAATGGAAAAGTTGAGGAAGATATTAAGCTTGTAGTATAGCAGTGGCTTGAGGAAGGATACCAAGAATATATTTGGTATTGGCCAATGTGCAGGAAGGTGAAGTGGCCCGTAAAGATGATTGTTAAGAAAAGGAGGCATCGAATGGTTTCTTTGAAAAGAGAAGATGAAGCAAATAAAGAAGACAAATTAATTGGCATTGGCATGAAGGAAGATAAAGAGTGTCTTCAAGCTAAGCAAAGCGTAAGAGCAAGTGTAGAGGTAATGAGAGAACAATGTTCTCAAGCAAACACATATACAAAGGTCCTGTTGATGCGTGTTTTGTGACACACCAAACATCAGAATAAAATGCTCAAAGACACCCTATCCTCTCTTGAAAAACCACTGCATATGCTAAGATTGCGAGAAGATCATATGGCTATTCCAAGATTCCTTATGTCAGGTCTTGACATGTGGATAAGCTCAATGGTCATTGTGATATTCTGGTAACACAAATGGACTTATGCTAGGCTTGTTCAATTCACAATGAAGGTCTAGACAATGAAGCTCTATTGTTTGGGTCTTGGATCAAACAAACTAAAAAGGAGATAAGGGTTTAGAATTTCTAATCTACTTCCTAAGAATTCAAGAGACAATATTGACTTGGTAAAACCAATAACCACGCTTTGCTTCGCCACGCTCAACGACAACTACACAAAGTGGGTGCAATCTTCAAGGGAATGTGCTTATGATTTTCATGTCATGAATAACTACCATCAAATCAAACAATATTTATCCAGATAGAAGTTAAGCATCCACAAAGCAAGCTCAGGCTAACTTTACGCATTGAATGAAAATCATCCATTCAAAGAAAGTATGAGCAAAAATTTCACCATAAACCAATGCTTATCAAATCTTGCATTCATCTGACATACATGAAATAAAATCTAAACTATGATGAGGGATAAGAACCATGCAAAACTCCAAAATAAGAGAAGCAATCACCATCAGACCAATGTATGCATTACTTATTACTTTGGCAGTCGTATGCAACAATTTACTTATCTCAACATGTTTTGCAACATGCTCCCATGCTTTACAAATGAGGGGTGAGCTCAATTTATAGGCTCCCCAATTACAATTCAATGGCCAAGATTGATTTAGAATCAACAACCGAGATTACAAAATAAAACCCTAATTAGGGCTTGTCCTAACTAACTCCTTCTCCACTAATGAGAAAATTACATTCGAGGACACTTGTCCTTTTTGCTAAATATAAACCAACAATAAAATAGAAAGTTGTTACATGTTGATTTGGAAGAATTTGGTTGGTCGAGGCACCACTTTAGCAGGTTGGATGTCTTCCTTGGTCACTTTTTTTTTCTTCCACGTGCTTACCTTAGAATATTTTCCTTGCCGATGACTCTGTCCTTTGCGCTTGTTCCTTCCTAGCTTTGATCTTGGATTCCTTTTGAGACTTTGATTTCTTCTTCTCACCTGTATTGGAAGTCTCGCCTTGGAGCACACGTTTAGACTTGAAGTTTTAAGTCTTTCTTTCCGAATTGCTTTGAAATTCCTTCAAGTTCCTTGAATTTGGAGAGGAACTCCCCTGTGCTTTTGCCACAATGGAGGAAATTGGAACTTTCTCTGTGAAGAATTTCCCATACTTAGCCAAATTTTGGCTATTCAAGTTCATTTTGTAACACCTTCATGTGGATCATTCAACACTTAGCCAAGATTTTGGCCATCTTCATGCTCAAATGAACTTTGCCTGTGGATTTGTCTTCAATTCTGAATTTGGCTTGTGCTATGCGGGACAAATTCCATCCTTGGACAAGGATTTTATTCACTTCCTCTTTACTTTTCCTCTTTATTCCTCTTGTTTTCCTTCCAACACTTAGTCAATTTTCTGAATTTCGTTCCTCAAAGACGGACTTTACATGAGCTTGGACGTTTTCTTTCTTGGCGTAAGTCGGACTTCAAGCTGCTTTGGACATGCCTTCTTCTAGTCAAGTCGGAATTTCTTGGCTCTTGGATGTTGCTTTGATGAGGGAGGTCGGACTTCACTTGAGTTTTTCCAACCTCCTTTTTTACTTAGCCAAATTTTCAAATTTCCTTGGCTAGGTGGACTTTCTTACTTCTTTTCCAAGGTGGAGCAGACCTTGTGATGCCTTTGACATTTTCATTTTCCTTCTCATGGACGGAATTTCTCTCTTCCTTGCCAGATTCTTTATGCCAAAGTCGGACTTTGCATCATGCTTGCCATTGTGCTTGAATGTTAGGATATGCCTTCTTTAAGCAAAGTCGGACTTTATTCATCTTATGCCATTCCATCTTCAAGTGGGGCGGACTTTGCCTTGTCTTAGACATGGCATTACCTTCAACACTTAAACAAATTTTGCTAATACTTAGCCAATTTCATGAAATTTCCTTCCCAAGGCATCCATAGTCATTTTTTTGAATTCTCCTTCCTCCTCTTGGATGGGCGGACTTTCCTTCCAGCTTGCCATTTCCCATTCAAGGTGAGGGCGGACTTTAGATTTTTCTTTCCATAATGCAAATCATACTTTCCAACTTTCCTTCCACTTCCAAGATGCAAGACAGGGCGGACTTGGAAAATGTTTTTCCACTCTCTCTTCTTGGCATGGTGGACTTTAGGATGAGTTTTCCTTTCTTTATTTTGGCTTGGGTGGGCTTTCCTTGCTCTTTTCCATTTTCTCATGTGCTAGGAAGACTTGGCTTAGTCTTGTGCCATGTCTTTTTTTAGTGGGGCAGACTTGGCAAGGTGTCAAGCCATCTTCTCCAAGGGCGGACTTCCTATGTGCTCATGCCATTCACTCATCTTCCTATGGCGGACTTGGCCATTGCTCATGCCACTATCAAAACTCCTCTTGGGCGGACTTGCAATGTGCTCACGCCATGATTCATTCTTGGTGGGCGGACTTGTCTCAAGCTCATGCCATGACCAACACTTAGGCAATTTTTCTAGCCTTCATCTAGTTTATTTGAAATTTCTTACTTATTTCCACTTTCGGGGGTCTTCTGAAGATGACAATATTGAAGCCATGACCTAGGCACTTTCCAAAAATAGAAACCTTCCAAAAATAGAAACTTTCCAAAAATAAATTCCTAAAAAATAGGAAGTTCAAAAAAGGCTAAAAGTGCCAAAAATAAAGTCCCTAAAAAATAGGGGGCTAGAGTGAAAATCCCAAAAAAGTAGGTGTCAGAATTGACTCAAACGACAGGCGATCCTCGTCCTCTAGACCTTCTAAGCATTTTGGTGATGTGTATGCACTGTTTCAGGCTCAAATTCTCTACTTGGCTCGGATGACTCTTCAAAACTTTAACTCCTTATTGTAAAAGAAACATGGTGATTAGGAGTTGCGACGCCAAGGCGAAAAAATCCAAAGAGAAAAAACAAAGGGTCCCCATTTGCAATGGGGCGATGTTGTGAAAGGTGACAATAGGTCCATTGACAAGAGACACATTCAAGGAACCAACAAGTTGGTGGTGTATCTAAGGGTTATTTTCCTAAGGTTAGATTATCAAATATCAAAGCATGCAAAAACCCAAAGAAAGTAATGAAGTGCAAAGGAAATATAAACTAAAAAACACAAAATGGAGCAAGCTCACCAAGTGTCTTCAATATCCATGGTTGATCTTCATTACACCTTCTAACTTGCTGGAAAGATGTGTTGCCCTCAGATTCCAAGTACGAGCAATTTGAAAATAAGACTATGTCCTACACAAGCTTTGAAGGATTTAGAATATGACAAAATTAAATCTAAATTTCTATGAAAAAATGAATCTAATGCCTAAGACAATTATGCCAAAATCACAAATAAAATGCGAGCATATGCGTATGTGAGTATGTCTAAGTGTCTAAGTGTAATCGAAATTATGAGCAAAATTGGCATTTTATAGAAAATGCAATTTTGGATGGACGAACGAGATTGAATTTTGACAGCAGCCTAAAATCAGAGGACGAGATTTAATGTGACAAATCCTAATCAGGGTTAGGGAAAAATTATTAAATGAGTGGTCAAGATGTCATATGAGAAAATCGAATCGGCAGTGGAGAATAAATGAGATAATTAGTCAAAAAAATAAAGATTTTCGAAAATCCAGAAGATAAAGACTACTTGATTTGTAAGATTCGAAAAATCAAAAAGATAAGAGTTGTACTGAAAAGCAGATTTGGAAAATCAAGAATCTGCTCGATTGCTTGATTTTTGAAAGATTATTACCATTTTGAATTAAATTAATTCAAAATATGGATTTTGTGTGATAATAAATAATCGATTTTCCGATTATTTACTAAAATGAACTGATAGTCAAGAATGTAAGATCATTTTAAATAATTTCATTTATTTAAAATGAGGGAAATGTTAATTTTGACAATTAAATAATTAAAGATAATTATTTAATTTAGAGGATATGATTAATAATTAAATAAATTCATAAATTCATTTAATTATGAGAATTAGTGACATATTAAATAAATAAATGAAATTCATTTATTTAATAATCACGAAAAATAAATGAATATAGGTAATTATATAAATTAAGAAATTTATTTAATTAAGGGAAGACTTAGACAATTAATGATGTATTTAATAAATAAATAAAATTTATTTATTTAATAATCATGAAGAATAAAAGGACATGAATTAATTAAATAATTATGAATTATTTAATTAATAGTTGAATGTGGACCAAGGACATAATTAAGATGTCATAATTATGCTAGGATGAAAGTGGTAAAAATAGAGCTTGCAGGCCTAAGTCATTTTTATGTGTCTACAGGTGGTGATAAGAAAGTTGATAAAAATATAGGTATAACTGAGATAAAGGAAGAAACAAGAAAGCAAGCACAAGGAGCTAGTGAAGAGGCACATTGGCCTCATGGTTTTTATCCAATGTATGTTGATGATAATGTTTCTATAAGTGCAGACCAAGGAGAGAATGAAGAGGATGAAGAAATGGACAACGGTAATGAGGCATATGAAAGAGAAATAGAATTTTGGAGTCTTGCAGTTCAGAAGGATATACGAAGGAGAAGATACAAGATGGAAGAATGAAACAAAAGAGTGAAAATCAAGAAACATAGAGCTGATAAAGTCAAGCATAGAGAGGATCAAGAGGAGGTCAGAGAACAACTAAGAATACTGTTAGTTTTAGGATTAGAAATGTCAACAAGCAGAAAATACAACACAATGAACAATGAACACAGTGATTACATTTGGAAAACCCTCCTACTCGAGGGAGAAAAACCCAACAAAGAATATTCTCTTATATATCAGAATAATAAGTGCAGAATACTGCTTACAAATCAGGCCCTAGACAAGGCCAAGTCTAATACAATGAATGGAGACACTTCTCCTTGAAGTGAAATACAAAATATGACACTTCTTAGAATCAAATCTGCTACTAGGAGGCAAACTACTGCTGTTGTTGAAGATGCGAATTGGAGAGTGAATGGATTGATGTTTGAATAAGAGGACCCTATCCTCTTTATATATCCAACTAGGCACCCACCTTTCTAGGGCCGACCTAGAAAATACAAGTTTTATTTATAAAAAAATAAAGGCCGACCTGCCTTGATCAAAATATAATTAGGAGAAAATATCTCCCGCCGCTACAACACTAACACTCCCTCTTAGCTAGGGAAGTATTTTCCAGATATCCTCGTCATGGAGTCTCTCAACATGACACCGACAATGGATACACCCATTTGTGAAAAAACCACATCTCAGTCTTAGAGATGTACAAGAGTTCATCATGGAGTCTCTCAACATGATGTCCACAATGGCTACACCCATTTGTGGAAAACGCATCTCAGTCTCAGAAATGTACAAAGGTTCATCACGGAGTCTCTCAACATGATGTCGTCATGGAGTCTCTCAACATGACGTCCACAATGGCTACTCTCATGTGTGGAAAGAAACACATTTCAGTCTCAGAGATGTACAAAGGTTCATCACAAAGTCTCTCAACGTGATGTCGTCAAAGAGTCTCTCAACATGACGTCCACAATGGCTACTCCCATGTGTGGAAAGAAACACATCTCAGTCTCAGAGATTTACAAGGGTTCATCATGGAGTCTCTCAACGTGATGTCATCATGGAGTCTCTCAACATGATGTCTCAACTCATGTCTTGAATTCTCGGAATTTAACTCTCTCTGAATGTCATTTCCTCCTCTTCGAAGTAGCTGATTGCAATGACAATTTGTATAGGTTCTTCGTTGTTTAGTGTCTTCATCTTTTTCAATCTTCTTTGTTGATGCAAACTCTCCATCCAAGGATGACACAACCTTGTTCACTCGAGAGACGTCTCCAATGAAGTTATGTACCACCAACTCAATCTCATGGCTGCAAGCTAAGTCTT
Source organism: Sequoia sempervirens (assembly GCA_007258455.2). Classification (NCBI taxonomy): domain Eukaryota; kingdom Viridiplantae; phylum Streptophyta; class Pinopsida; order Cupressales; family Cupressaceae; genus Sequoia; species Sequoia sempervirens. The sequence goes on from VDFB02132340.1 coordinate 54,605, forward strand.
CATGTTTGTTCATTTCTCTAGCCAATATGACTTCCTCATCGGATGCCTCAAGCTCTTCCTCCCTTTGAATTCTTTATGCAATCTCTCTCCATCCTACATTTTAGAGAGATTAATAATAGTTCATAGAATCAAACTACACACCAATGCTAGAAGCATACATGATTCACTATTCCCAATGTTTGCATGAATTATTATTAACTACATGATTATTTAAATCCATGATCATTATTCAAAGGTACAAACATAAAATACTTATCTCTTTAATAGCACTCTTAAGATCTATTTCAAGTGTTTCCAATTTGTCTTGTGCATCCTTGTAGTTAAGTTGCAAGACCTCAATTTTGTTCTTAGCCTCAAATAGCTTTCCAATGAATCCTCCATCTTCACCCTCAATTCAGATACCTACTCAGAAAACTGTTTTGCTTCAGTTTTAGTCTCCATAAACCTTGTTTCTGCCAACTTTAGCTGGTTTTCAAGATCACATTTCTCTTGTATGGCAATCTCCAATAACAACTCCAATTTTGTCACCTTCTTTGCATTATCCTCTGCCTTATCATGAAAAACAACAATTAAATCTTCGAGCTCAACACCTCTTTTCCTGGAGTAGCAGCGAACTTGTCTCCAATGATGATTTTGTCTTCTCCTGTATGCAATGCCACTTGTATGCAAGTTACCACGATCTATCCTTGACTCCAATCACTGATATTCTAGGCTCAAATCAGTTATCATATATCCACAATTTCTCCTCAAAGACCAGCGCTCCCAAGACAATTTTCCATGAATAACCACCAACGAAGGCTCCAAGTTGCTGAATGTGCTGTGCATGAAGAGCCACAATTTTTTTTTAATAATTTTCTATCCTCAAATCGATGAATGCAAATTGTGCAAAGGCTACGACTTCAACACCAAAATGCCACGATTTCTCAAGCAATAATATTCTCCAATAATTGACCTGTTTTGTTATTGATTCCAATCAGTAATAAATTGATTCCTTGTGATGCCAAGATGACTGGAATAATCTTCAACAAAGTAATCATAATATCTTCCCTCATTTTTTTTTTCAAAAGACTATCTTGCTTAGACAAATCTGATTGGAATTCTTGAACTTGCTCCGATACCATGTTAGTTTTAGGATAAAAAATTTCAACAAGCAGAAAATACAACACAATGAACAATGAACACAGTGATTACCCTGGGAAATCCCTCCTACTCGAGGGAGAAAAACCCAGCAAAGAATATTCTCTTATATATCAGAATAATAAGTGCATAATACTGCTTACAAATCAGGCCCTAGACAAGGTCGAGTCTAATACAATAAATGGAGACACTTCTCCTTGAAGTGAAATACAAAAGATGACACTTCTTCTTAGAATCAAATCTGCTGCTAGGAGGCGAACTGTTGCTGCTGCTGAAGATGTGAATTGGAGAGTGAATGAATTGATGTTTGAATAAGAGGACCCTATCCTCTATATATATCCAACTAGGTGCCCACCTTTCTAGGGCTGGCCTAGAAAATACAAGTTTTATTTATAAAAAAATAAAGGCCGACTTGCCTCGATCAAAATATAATTAGGAGAAAATATCTCTCGCCGCTACAACACTAACAAATACAACACAATTGGAAGAAGAGAAAAAAAAGGGCCATCATTTGAGATGGAAATCAAAATTGTCCTACCTTGGGAGTATGATGCAGGAGCATCTAGCAACCTAAAAAACGTAAGTTTTGAATTTTGATGTTAGGAGTCTTAATTGAGTTTGTAAAGGTCTTAGAGGACCATGGAAGACCATGTAGGGCATTTTTACTTGTTTTGTTTTTTAGTTCTAGGTTGCAAAGTTGCAAAAAAGTGCATATTTGGCAAGTTTGATGCAAAAAGACATTAGGTTACATTAGGTTTTTGAAAGAAAAGCATGATTTTTTGAAAGGAAACTGTTTTTTATGTTCATTCATGTTGAATAAATGAGAATACACGCTCTAAGAGGCTGTGGGAGCAATATTTCATGAAATACCCTATTTTTTTGTCAATTTTATGTCAATATTTGCAATTACAGTCTGAAAACAACATTGTATGGCCATGTACCAATCCATGTCAGGATCTGTGATTGTATGGGATGATAGAGAATTGTTTTAAGAATCCAATGCAATTGGTTTGGCATGATTTCATTGTGTTTTGAGCAAGATGTGGCAAAAATACTACCAGCAGCCCTGTTACAGACCTAGGGTTTTCAGCAAGCTTAAAAAAATCATAACTTTTGTTTGCACTGTCAAAAATTGATGAAGCTTGGTGAAGCTCTTCTTTAGGTTTCTTTCCAGGTTCCCACCAAAGGAGAAGTCATGATTCAATCATTTGTGTGATTTATGAAGGTCTGAGTGTGTTCTTTGTCATAAAGATTGTCAAAACCTTAGGTTTCTATGAGGGTTTAAGCAAGAAACTTGTTTATTTGAGTTCACCCTAACTAGTGGGGTTTGAAAAACCTTCAGTAGAGTCTATAGAATCTAAAAACCTTAATTTCTTGCATGTGTTTATCCCTCTGCATCAATATGCTTAGTAGATGGAAGGAAATTTTTAGATGGATTGAGGCATGAGAATATTTTTTTCACTTTTCTCCAAAGATTGTAGTGCTACAAATGAAGGAGGTGCCAATACAAGTAATGAGGAATAACCATAGGAAGTTTCAATTTTTTTTGAAGAATACAAAGATATCGTATCTAAAAATATGCTAGAAGGGTTGCCACCAATAAGTTGTATCAACCAAAACATGGAATTGATTCTAGGGGCCAATTTGTCAAATAACACATCACATAGAATGAAGAGATAAACATATAGGTGCAAGAGTTACTAAGGAAAGGTTTGATGTGAGAGAGTTTTAGTCCATGCGTAATGTCACAACTCTCATTTTCTTCATTAGCACTCACAAGCGTAGCATTGTCATGCCAATTCTAATATTTAACTAATTGAACTAAATCAATGTTGGCCATGTATTTTATTCATATGCACTCATTTATAAGTAATTTATAATTAAATTGTTAAAGTTTTAAAGTAATAATAATTAGAAGTGCTCTATTTCACCAACTCACTACCATGATCTGGTAGTGGGCTAGAGTTTAAGAGGGATTCATGGTGGAATAGATTAGGAGGGAGGAATTTTAATGTGGAGACTACACTTCTTGTGGGCCATTCCAAGGAGGAGTAACACATACGAAGAAACCATAATAACAATAATGTGTAGGCAATCTGGCATGTGATTGGGATTTTTTTATTTATCTGAGGAGGAGATCGGGTATGTGATTTGGGTTTTATTATTTATATACGAGGTGCCAAATTTGTTTTTATAAAAATATTAATATCCAATTTTTACGGATCTTGATGTGAAAGATCCTTCAATTCTATTAAACATGATAGAAAAGCTCAGTGTGTTATGATACCTGACTAATAGGAGTTGAGGAGAGAGGACTGATTCTATGCATATGCATGTCTTGTGTGCAATAAAATGATGTAGCACAAGATATGCCAAGAGGGAAAGCAAAGGAAGAGATTCCTTGAATTTGTCTTCTAGATAGCACCAATAAAATTGAAAGGTATGTATCAACAATATGTTAAGAATTTTTTATCTCTGAATTTTATTAAGGAAGTAATAAATGCACAACAATTTTCTATATGCCTTGGATGGATGAACTATTTTAGACAATTTCTAGGATTCCTGTTTATATCAATCTTACCATGGAGTGGAATGTGATATATAATTATTTTGCATAAAGAAATACAATTTAAGGAAACCAAAAGAATTAGGTTTACTAATATCGAATTGAAATTGCATTATATAAGGGATAAGTACCATTCATGAACGAATTCTATTCTTTACAACTAATCAAGACCTTACTCTTCAAACATTAGGTTAAGGATTTGGGTAATAATTTTTTATCTTCTAACCACTAAGTGATCATTAGTAACTTATATTTAATTTTACAATTCTCATAGGAATCCACCTATACTAGAAGGATTACTAATGGCATTACAACATTTCCCATAACAAACTTTCTATCCTAACTCCTAAGAAAATTTACCTCGAGGTTCAAGATTCGTAATAAGGATCATAATAACATGTACAATTGAATTGTAGTTAATATGATGCCTTATATTTTTCTTCTTTTGATGAAACTAAAGGTACATGGTTTCCTATTCCAATTTTATAATTGGTACTATCAAAGTATAACATTTTTGGAATGAGTGGGGCCTTTTCATGAATGATATAGTTTCCCATCGAATTTGTTCAAACAAATTTAATGAGTCCTCATCTAAAAATATGTTATATGGTTCCCTTTGTTATAATCTCATAGACCCAAAGCATCAACTATTCATTTGGGTATAACAAAGGTGCTACCATAAATCATAAAATTATATACTAGATTCCTTCTAATGGATAAAGGTAAAATGGGAAGGTCTATGCTTACCTAACCATTAATTAGTTAAATAGGTTCATTTTTCTAACATTACTAAGTTTTCCCATAAGATTATGATAGTTATTTCCTCCTTCATTTGACTCACCATGCTAAAGAAATGGTTATTTGAACTTTTGGTATATATTAAACCCATTGATTATGACTATAAGAATGTAAAATATGGCAACAATTAATGGAGGTTAAAGCAACTAACAATAATATTTTTTCTACAATTTCAAAGTGTTGTACAGATGATAAATACATAACCAACAATTGTTGGAGACTCAGACCTGAAACTACATCTAATACTTTGAAAATAGTTTCTTAGTGCCTTTTATTACTCAAAATGGATAATTCAAAATAGTAGAATATTGGAGTGAGGAGATTACATTCAATTCAAAGAAAATAGACAATGATTTTTTTATTTACTCTTAGTTAGCCAAATAATTTAGCTTAAACACATAAACTATTTATCATTAACACAATTAAATAATACATACAACAATCTTCCTTATTTCATTAGCCCCCATTTGGAATTCCTCTCTTGTGTTATCACGGAATCTAGCAGCGCTCGTTCCACGGATAACCCCCCTACGAAACTTGTCCGTTTCCTAGGATTCGTGAAGTTCAAGTACGCATAACGAAGTGATTTTCAAGCCACCTTGAAATGCGTTCCCAAGTCTCGAATATTCAATTCGAGCATTCCCCCTTGTTCGCCTCGCAAAGACCTTCGAAACGAGATCTTTCGCGACGTTTCACTGTTAGTACTTTGCAAATTACGGAAGATGCAGTAGCACTAAAAAAGTGCGCTCCTGCAGGGAAAATCCAAAAATTTGGCTAAGTCTGGAAATGTAAGGGCGCTAAAATTTAGCGCCCCTACATGAAGTGAAAATTCCAAAAAATGCAAGAGCGCTAAATTTTAGCGCCATTACATTTTTTCTCGACACTTAAACTTTTTTTGAGCTTCTGGCACGTTTCTTCACAATTTCGCGTTTTTCGTCAATCGTGCCACTTTTCGTGCCTAAATTTATTGCACGACTTGAGTTAGGTTTTTAATTTTCATTTGCAAAGTTAAGTGAATGAATTCGCCACTTTTGTTGTTTATGTTTTATTTCTTTTACCTCTCCTCTTGCTGTGCGTTTGCCTTTCATCTGCAAAATCACGTTTTTTGGAGATTCGCCATTCTTCTCTTCAACAAGCTTCGCGTTTTGCCCTGGTAAGATTTTCCATTTTGTTTTTGTATTGTCATTTGTATATGATCTGTGTTCGTTCGCGTTTTTGTTTCTTTCTTTCACGTCTTTCATTTCATTCGCGTTTTTTGTGTCTTACCATTCGCATTCTTCTCTTTCCTAAACCTACGCTTTCTCTCCCTTCGCGTTTTCCTCACCCTGTTCGCCATTCATGGTTTGCTTTCATTGCACGAGCCTTGGTGAACCTTTGCTAACCCTCGCCATTCCTTTCTTTGTTTTCTCCAAACGTGTATTGTTCTACATTCGCGTTTCTTTGTTTCTCTACGCGTCCCACCCTCATTCTCCATACACGTTTCTTTCTTCCTTCAAAGATGGCGACATTTCTGTGTTCCATGTTTTGTTCATTTCTCCTCACAAACTCATATCTCTCCAACGTTATTCCCATCGCGTTTTTCACGCCGTTCTTTTCATATGCTTTGAAACAAACTTTGCAATCTCACAAAAGAAAAGATTTCTTGTGAAACCCTTAAGCATAAACATGGAAATGGAGACAAATTCGAAAGCTTTCATTCTACAAGCATTTGCAAAGCTCAAAGCGCCTTCGCCATTCCTCACTGCATTTACATCACCAAAAATTGCCAAAATTGCAGAAGCGCTAATTTTCAGCGCTATGACATTTCAAACTTAACAAAATTGCCTAACACTGAAAAGTGTAAGGGCGCTAAAATTTAGCGCCCTTACACCAAAAGCAATTTTCTTAGAATGTAAGGGCGCTGAATTTTAGCGCCCTTACACTTTTTGCAGGCTTTTCCCAGACCTTTCCAAATGCACTCCATTTTTGACCAGTGCATCCCTGAGCTTCGTTTTTCCGCATTCGTGCATCGTTTTGCGTGCCTCGCCATCCGCTCCATGCTTTTCCACCCTCGTGCTCATTTCACGCTTTCCCATGTTTCCTAACAATTGGTGTTTGTTCTGGCTAGACGGATTGCAGTCTACTCTCAGAGATCGTCAAGTCAAGAGTGCTCAGTGTTCCAGTTTCTTTTGATGACTGCTACGAAGCCTCCTTCTTCTTCGAAAGCAAAAAGCAAGATGAAGTACAAATATCAAGGCGTCTATCCGCCAACTATGGTGCTTTCGAAAGTTGAAGAAATAAAGGATACAGAAGTTGGCCATCAAGACTTGGTTGACTTCGCAAAGTTGACAGAAACGAAGCCTCTCCCTGATTCAATGAGGGCAATCGTACACAGCAATCTCCACTTGGTGGCGATGTTCCCCACAGCTGCGCATAATACTGAATTTGTTCTTCAAATTGCGTCTCATTACATCCGAGAAAGCAGAAGTGTGATCGACTCTTCCGGGCACGAGATTCTAAGACTCGACCCCGATTTCTTTGACATCGTCTTCAAGGTTCCTCACATGGACAAATATATTGACATTTCTATATCAAAAGCACAGGAGATTTTCGATGCTGATCCTAATAAAGCCAAACAGTTGATAAATACTCAATGGCTCAAAAAGCCTAGATCGTCTGTTTCCAGATGGCCGAAAGGACTCCTGAGAAGTGACTTCAAAGATGACGTCAAGGATATGATTACGTTTCTGAGCAGAGTGAAAGGTTTGCCGGAATCATCCACCTTTCACGATTGGATGTATGAGTACATCAGGATCATAAGGAGGCAGAAGTACATATTGACTGGGGTAAACAAATCGGTGATGAGATGCACGACAGTTGATCAATGCTCCTTCTACATTGAAGTTCTACATGACTTCTTACGGTGTACGCAGCAGCGGTAATGAGACAATTCCCGAGGTCTATCTACAAAGGGGAATCGAATGATGGTGCCTGTGTACAGATATTTCTATCAGTTGGAGCTAAAGGAGAGCTTTCACCATTTCAGACGGGTCACTGATGCTTTCTTTGCGCCCTTACTCTTCAACTTTGATCCAGCTCTGGAAAGAAGAAGAGTGTCTGATGAGGCTTATAAGGTGGTAAGTAAAGTTGGATGTATTTTTCTTCAATTCCCAACGTTTACTTACTTGAGAGTAGGTTGTTACACCGGTTGTCCCTACATGCTACCACGTTATCCTTAGGATAAGTGGGTTCTCATGGAAACATGCAGACAGCTGATGTCAGTGCAGAAAGAACGAAGAAACAACCACAAGCGTGGATTCAAGTTCCCACTGACCATCGGCAGATATACTATCAAAGCGCACAAAAGCTAAGAATGCAATTCTATGCTTTGAGATGCAGTCCATGACCATCAAAACCCTAAATTTATAGGTTTTGATTTTGACTACGAGATGTCAGAAGAAGTTGCAAAAGGTCACCAACACGAGGTACGTTTTGAAGACATCTGGTAGTTAGAGATGAAGAAGCCATTAGCAAAATGGACTATTGCAGATTGACAGTTCAACAAATCAGAGATCTTGGTATCGCTGACCTACCAGAGGATTTTGAGGATCCAGGTGATATCATGAACGCTGTCTATGATGAGCAAGGCGTTGCTAAGAGGCCGTTGCCTGCAATACAGTGGTCTAGGAAAGAGGTCACCAGCATGAGAGAAAGGCTGAGACCAATCCTAGCCAACACAGAAGAATGGTTACACAAACATGGTCATACAATGAAAAGTTTCAGGACAGACTCAGAAGGAGAAGAGTCCGAGGCATAAGCACGCCAACAGCAAGAACTCTGCGACAAAACAAATCAGCTACCGCTCCTAATTTCTTCACCGAGAGGCCCTATAGGACTGCCCACCGCTGGTAAGAAAGATACCCGTGTCAGTCTAAGAGATGAGAAGATCTTTAATCTCATCCATCTCGCCTAAGGGTAAAAAAGCCCACCGTGAGGAGGATTCGATGAAGAAGATACTTCAAGCGACCAATCCGCTGAAGATGAAGATTCAGCAGAAGCAGACTCCGATGCCGAAGAGGTTTCTGAAAGCGGACAAGAGTCTGATGAAGATTCTGAAGAAGGATCTGAAGGTGACTTTGAAGGTGAGCCAGAATCGGAGAGACAAGAGGGTGATCAATAGGAACCCGAGCATGATGAAGAAATAACTACTTCTCT
>VDFB02132340.1:64344-90079 GCA_007258455.2 Sequoia sempervirens
GAGGTAAAAGAATCACTAAACACGTGATTCAAGTGGTTCAATCTCTCATTGAAGATCTTCACCAAGTAATGTGAAGATGCCGACGGCATCGCAACATTCTGACAAAAGCATCGAGAGTTGCCCCGGTCAACTTCTTGAGGACAATCGTATCTTCCCACCGCCGCAGAATATCCCAAATCTTCAAGGAAGCCATCATGAATTTGATTGATAGTTCAGACTTCTCAGAAGCTTCGCTGAACATCATTTGTGAGACAAGGCTCACATTGGACAACTTGAAGACGCATCTTGACAGGTGCAAGAAGGTTCACTCATCTGCCATGAGATCAATCATGAGAATTCACACCATTGTGGATTACACCGTTGGTCTAGATGAGAAGTTCGTGTAGGAGACTAGGAGGAAATTTGAAGACTTCCGCGCCCAATGCAAAGAGACGTGAAGCGACCCCCTATTCTCCAGTGTTAGACATTTCCGGTGCATCCCTTTATGCATCTTGTAAATATTTCTCGACATTTTCGAATGTCATTTTGTAAATTGTAATTACACCAAGTCCAAAGATGTAACATTTTCAAAACAAATTACACTTTGACTTTGGTCAAAGTTAGGTGAGATTTCCTAAAATCGCTCACCTAACTCTCCCTGATTTTCTCAATCTCTTTCCTTCTTTTGCTCATCCCTCTTTCTATATAATGTGAGGGATTTTCATTGTAATATTATCTTTTAGCCTTTTGCAACGAAGTGCTGCCCTTTTGTAAGCAAACTTGTGAAACTTTGCGTTCATACTTTGTGAATGAGATTCAATCAATAAAGAAAAGGATTGCTAGCCAGACTTTGCGTTGGATTCAATACTTTTGTAAGTTGATTTGATTTGGTAGTGATTAGTTCGAGGAATCTGAAAGACTCTAAGTGGTTGATGTAAACTTTGCGTTACATCTATTATTTAGATTGCATTGTTATTTTGTTTATCATTGGTTGAGTGATCTATAAGACTTTGCGCTTATAATCATTTATACTCTTGCATGTTCTTGTTGGATAATCTATAAGACTTTGTGCTTATAATTATTCATACTCTTGGATACTTTGTCGAAGGATCTACAAGACTTTGTGCTTGTAATCGTTCGTGCTCATTGATACTTTTGTTGGATGATCTACAAGACTTTGTGCTTGTAATCGTTCATGCTGTTTGAAGAATTGTTAGCGTCTAAGAAGACTTTGTGCTTCTAACGTAGCAAACGGTACGTTTATGCAGATCCAACATTGATAAAGCTACGGAATGACTTTGTGCCTTTTAGCTTTCCTTTTTAATTTTATTTGTTTGTTGTTAATTACTTCTGGTATCTCTACGCTTCAGCTTTGACGAGATAGAGATATTGGCATTACTGCTAGTTGTTCGTTTCAGTTATCAAGAATTCGGAACTTCCAACACGTGAAGCATTGTAAACATCTTCTCTGAAAAAAGAGAGAAGGATGAATGTAACACACCCCCCCCACTCCGTGAATTACGTGTACATTGTGTAATTACTTTTGTGATTTACTATTGTTTCTTTTAGCAGTAAGAAGGGCGCCTCCCCTTTCCGAGAGGAGAGATTCACATCTCACATAGCTGTGGCTGAAGTCCAAGTTGTGTAATCTGTCGAAAGTTGATTACATAATTTTCACCCAACATCTTGTTCCTCCCCCTTCTATTTCAAACAACTATCCCTTAAAAATCTAGGTTTACCTCTATATCCACCTCTCCTATCATGATCAACCTTCATTTATTTTCAAAACACCAAAATAGAAATAACTGATCAATGTCCCTAGATTCCTTCACAAATAGAATAAAAAAAGTTGAACAAAGTGCTAGAATTAGTAAAAATAATTCCTAAAATGACCAAGCATAAAAAAGACATGGAGGAGGCATTCAAGGCACAACATCAACATAAGACTATTGTGAACTCTTATTGCCAATTGCATCAGAATGAGCATTGATGCGATCTAGTGCATAGAAAAGAAACATACATAACCTACAAAAAATTTCACCTCCATCAAGTTTTTCATATTCTTTCATTATATTCTCAAGATCCTCATCTAGAAATTATTGTTTGAGTATGAGTCAACCCCATACACATCTATCAACTTCTATATAAGTTATGTGATTCTAGGTTGCTAACAGGAAATACAACTTCTTTGAGTGTGGTCAAGTCTAATCTTCATTCCCCTAGCCTTGTGAATCAACAATGAAAAAGTAATATGTAGCTAATGGAACTACAACATTCTATTGCTCCAATGTTGGAACAAAACATAATATGGAATTAATGTTTTACACATTGTAGATTAGAGTATGTGGTACCATAGCAATATATTGCACCTCATTATCATCAAAGACTAGATGTAATTGATGGATTGGTTCAACAAAGATTGGGGTACAATATGATGATAGTAGCATTTTTATTTTCTTGCAAAATTCCAAGAAACTTAAGAGCACAACTATTACTTTACTTCCGTTTTTTGGTGATGTATGATTGCTTTTACCCCAAGATGCTATTGCATCAAAAATCCAGGTAAGGGTTTGGGCTATATGGTAGAACCAAGCCACGACGTTTCCTTCCACCAAATTAGATACCTTTACAAATCATCACATTTTTCTTCTTTTACTTCTAGACTCTTGTTGGAATAGAGATCCTTCTCCTTTTCCAACTGGTTCTCTTTCTCTTTTCCCATATCCTTGTGATCTTAGAGGTCCTCATTCATTGAAAACCATTATGGCTCTTTGTCTCACTTGTACAACCTCCTATTGCACCTACACATAAATAATTAAAAATAGAAATAAAGTTAAGGGAATAAAAAAATCCCCACAAGTGTTTCCTCCTCTGCATTATGCCATATAGACATGCTTTCCATTTCATATTTCGTGGTGTGGCCTTTGTTTCCTAGATCAAAGTGATGTTGTTCATGAGACAAATCCTTCTTTACATTGTCCTCCTTTCTAATATAAATGAACATATCTCTGCTCTCTTCCTCAATTATCCGCATTTCTTCTCCAAGAAAGAGATGATTCATTTCTTTTCTCTTTTCATTGATCATGGGATTTTCCACATATTGATCTAGCTACTTACATTCTTCTAGCTGCTTCTTGTTGGTTGTGTTCTCTAAACCAATAGGACTTCATCACATATGGGGCTCCCAAATATTGACATCTCTATTGTAGCTTTCTCTCTAACATGGACTACTTCCACTACTACAACATATTGGGTTTCCTCTTGTGATAGGCTGCATTCCTCTTCATTGCAGTCTTCCAACTCTTCTCTTTTTGCATTGTAATCTTCAATGCCTTCCCCTTCTTGAAGGTAGCACAACTCAACAGCTCCATTCAACTCATCTATCTCTTCATCTTGATCCCATTTATCTATCTCTTATCTTTGAAACTCTTGGAAAATCACATTTAAAGGTCTTCTATCCACTAATATGTATTTATCCTCACCATTATTTTTCACCTTCTCACAACTCTTCAATGCCTTTGTTGTAGAGATTTTTTTTCTGTGCATTTTTATTATAGCATGTCGCATAATCCTCCAACAAGCACCTTAACTCTTCCAACTCAATCTCTAGTTTTTGCATCTCTTTTTGTTGGTCCTTTGTTAGCTTCTACCTTTGCCTTTGACTTATCTTTTCTTCCACCCTAGTTATCCTCTTTCTTGCATTATGATATAACTACATATCTAGATCCACAACCATATCCATAGTCCTAAAATAAAGCTGCAACTCTCTCCTCTTCTATTCTAGATGGGTGATCTATTAACCGTGTATCAACATTCAATTAACACAAATCTGGAGAGAATACCTGCAAAGTTAATACTTCATAGGCTAGTACAAAATAACTTCAACTCTCAGCAATCTTCAACTTAGATAGCTACACTTGGCAACACTAATACCAGTAAGATACTATAAAAAGGACTCTCTGATTTTTGGCATATCCTTACAAAGCCATTATCTCACTTATAATTTATGTCTATTATAACTCTGCTATAGCTTCTTAGTTCCTTTTAACACTCAAAATGGATAATTCAAAAAAACATTGATTTACTCCTAGTCAACCAAATAAGCTAGCTTAAACACATAAATTATTTATCTTTAACACAGTAAAATAATACATACAACAATCTTCCTTATTCCATTAGCCCCCATCTGGAATTCCTCTCTTGTTCTTCCAACCATCTATCTAAAAAAATATCCCTAAATAATCTAGGTTTACCTCTATATCCACCTACTATCATGACCAACCTTCATTTATTTGCAAAACCTCAAAATAGAAATAAGTGTCCCTAGATTCCTTCACAAATAAAACAGAGCAGTTGAATAAAATGCTAAAATTAGTAAAACTAATTCCTAAAATGACTGAGCAACAAACAAACATGGAGGAGGCATTCAAGGCAGATGATCTGCATCAGCAATGCCTCTCACTATAAGTTATATGGCTGCCCTCTTTAGAAACAAAATAGCAGGCATATATCATTTCGTGACCTATTGAGGTTCCATAACTATGTGTTTTTCTATTGACAATGTTTGCAAAGGGGCAATGAATAAGCTCAGAGGCAAGGAATTGAAGCTACTTAAAGTCATTTTTCCTAATAAAGGCTCATTGTATGATGGGTGATTTATTTTTTATTTAAGACTACCAATGCATCAGGTTTATTACATTTAACCCCCAATCTAGTTTTACATAACCTTTTTCAAGTGCACATAGAGCTCTTTTAAGTAAGTTCACTTTTGATTGCATTTGTGGTTTCGTGAAACACTAGATTGTTTGAGTAGACAAACAATAGCATTCATAGTATTTTACCATGGGTGCCTTAATGCTGGTATGAATGCAAAGTATTTGAAAAGGATATGTAAAATAGATCTTGGCATAATATCTATGTTATTTGACAAAGCATTTTTTCAAATATGTAGACATTACTTGGCTAATGTTTTTTTAAAGATTAACATAAAGGTAAGATCTATTCCATCACAATGTTCATTTTTATGCCAAGATTCTATGAATCACCTACCCTGCTTATCTTTGAACCTCCACACTTGATTTTATACTGAAGATCTATGATTCTTTAAATGCTCCAAACTTTTCACATAGGCAAAGGAACAACAAAGACTATATTGAAGCTTGGTCTTACACAACTTTTTGTGGGATCACAAATATTTATGGTGTTGTGTCATAACATTCATTGTAAGTTATCTCTCTAAGGTTCAAAAGATAAGCCATGTCTAATAAAGGTAAATGAGGTTATTGACCAAAGATACTGCACATGGACCATTTTAAAACTGGATTGGCCGAATTTGTAATCCTTCCCTACTTTCATATCAATTTTTTTACCATCAAATGGCTGATGGAATTTCCAAATGCTGTGGGTACTCTTTTCAAATTTAATACCCCTGACTTTATGTAATTTATAAATCTATAGCTTACATTTTTCAATTGAAAAGATAAAAATTATTGCACCATGACCTTTGCTTCAAGAGTTGGACATAGTCTAAGCCTAAAATGGTAAAACCAATCAGAAATTCTAGTCTCCAACCCTTACAAACTTTAACTACATGTGGATCTTTTTAACAATGAAATATGCAACCCACATTTGGGAATGCATTCTAGTACTCTACTTTAGTTCAGTAGACATACATTGACTGTCCACAGGTTTTTTTTGAGTAATTATGTAATGGTGAGTCTCTCTAATCACTAAATAGTAAATTGCAATACCTTCCAGGGCTGATAGAGTGCCGATTCATTTTGTCATATTGAAGAGCCTCGGTGTGGATATGAATTATAATTCTGGATGGTGAAAATGACAAGAAAATAATGCAATGAAAAGTGGATATGAATGAGAGATAGCCTCTTCTCCTTCATCTACAAGTTTCTCTTCCTCCCTTCCTCTCTCTTCTACTATGGCATATTCATCACTACTATATTCTTTGTCATTTTCAGGTTTTCTTCTACAATAATCACTAAAGAAATTATCCAATTCGGGTGTTCATTTCATAGTTGCTCAAAAATATCCACTCTATTAATTAGAAGAACTCTCCTTCCCACAGGCTGATACCATAAACAAAATACACACACAACTCAAATCTGTGGAGAAAGTTATAGAAATAATGAACTTTTTTGCCAATCTTACAAGAAACGCACAAAATAATTAAGATAACAAAAAATAAATGGAAATTTGGAGATAGTAATTCGAAAAGGAAAGGAAAGGATCAAAGGTTGGATGGTAATTTAGAAAGGGAAGTAAAGGAGCCAAGGTTGGACATTGGATGTAGTTTTTTTAATCTAATTAACCTAGGGAATGTTCATGAAACCTTAATTTTTTCTCTTAAGTGTTTGTAAAGTATTACTATTGACAAATGAAATTTTGGGCGCTTTGATTTGTTTTTATTGGAAATGGATTTTAAACTGGTAGTATAGGGATACTAGTGAAGGCACAAAGCGGTATCATCAATTTTCCATGAACAAGTGAATATCATAGATGTTGAGACGGATCCTCTACTAGCATCCATGGAATACCACTCTATGGACATAGATGATGTAGAAGATGAAAGATAGGATCAATCTCCTATGGTATATGCCAAAGTTGAACATAGATGATGCAAAAGATGAAGGCCAACCTAAAGTTCCTTAGGTGTACACCAAAGCCAAAGACAAAGAAGCACACATACCCATCTAGAGTTTTAAACCTTGGCACGCCACAAAGTACTATACATGGGTTGTAGAGAGAAACAGGATCCATGGTCATACAAGCTTTCTAATTGGAATATATCTAGAAGTCTAGTGTGTGTTAATGTAATTCTGCCAAAGTACGTGATATAATAAGTTTTCTAAGAATTAATCAATCACATTAGATTTTTGTGTATGAAAGTGTTCTTGATTGGCTTCTACTCTGGTTGAGTGTTGTTCATTCCACCTTGAACACACCATCAGTGTGGAACTACAGCATGTTAAAATATTGTGTAGTTAAGTTAAAAGAACTCGGTTGAATTTAAGTTGACCTTACTAGAGAAAAAAAAATTAGGTTTAATCATATTGTTAGTGAGTTTGATTTCTATGATGGTATCTCTATTCTGCTTTTGGCTTCTCTCACATGCTCTCTTGGGATTGAGTCATTCATCCTTTCATTGGAATGGGTCATTTATCTGTATAAGACTATCTACTCTATCCATTCATTCCAATGAGTCCATATCAAATAGGCTAGAGAGAGGGTGTTTAATTGAGTTAAAGAGTGTGAGATTGGGAAAACAGAAGAGTTTTACATTGGAAGAAGAGTAGTTGTAGAAGAGAGTTAATTAATTGATATTCAAGATGAGAATGCAAGCCAATAAATAGAAATTGAAAGAGTATAGGCCTAAAGAAAATATCATTAAATCCTTTCTAAAATTGGGTCATAAGTCATAGATTAACACCCTTACATTTTGTGGAAGTTTGGAAGTTTGAATTATGAGAAGCTAATAGATAGCATTACATTTAGAAGAGTATTTAAAATATTAGCGAATGGATGATCTAAAGAGTGTAAATTTTGCATGGGGAAAATTGAAAAGACATAAACTCATGGGATCAAGTACAATTCGAAATAGTTAAAATGAGGAAAGATAAAGACTTGGAATATGGTGATTTCGGTGTCGAGGGAAACTTAAAGTTAAAGGATAGGAATTTGAAAGATTATGCTCCTGAATTCTATAACTAAGCATGTCACATTGAAATTGATGAAGTTTGGAAATGGTCTCTTCTTTTCCATTCAAGGTGAATTTGTCATAGAGGAGTTGCATACTAAAGAGGATGTAGGGATATAATATTTAAGAACAAAAGAGAAGTTTCTAGATAGGAGAAAATTGTAAGAACAAGATGTAAGGGTATAGGAAAATTGTTGGCAGAGACAAATATTTTGGGGAACAATTATGGAGGAGAAAAATCAAACTCTCCTCATTTCTGATTGTGATTAGTTAATTATAATCATTCTCAAAGAAGAAGTGGACTTAAGAGGAAGAAGAGGTTGGTGGAAATTTGGTGGTGTTTTATTTGTGATAAGAGATAAATATGCAATCAATATAAAAGGTAGTGGCTTTTGGACTTGTTGTAGGAGAGCCAAGCTCTTGAAATCCCATCTTTAGGATAGTGAGAGTGAAATTGAAAAACGAGTGCAGATTACAAAGAAATGGCCAAAAAGTCCACAAGTCAAGTTCAATGTAGAGTTAGAGCAGAGGGTAGAGATAAATAAATGTGATTGTCAAGGTAATTCTAATGTAATGAGTTTCAGACAATCAATGAAGAACCTCAAATATTTCATTTAATGTAAAGTTGAATTTAGTAGATAAGTAGAAGTGGGTTTAATTCTACTGTTAGTGTGTTGAGTTTCTATAACAACTCCAGAAGAGAAGAAATTATGGGGCTTTACTATATTAAAGAGGAGTGTGAGATAAGACTCAAAGACAGATACTAATTGGAATAAGAAATGGTGGCCTCACAATATGGGCTTTTAATTTTGGAGAGATGTTGTGAATCATGCAAGCCAAATTGAATGCTACAAAGACAACATAAAAAAAGGAATTTCTGCAAAAGAGAGTGAAAAAATTGATGTTCAAGACAACTGAGCAGTCCTACAACTAGAAGTGCTAACGAAGAGTATATAACTAGAGAAAATATGATCAAAGCCATCTTAAAATTGAGAGACAAGTCAAAGATTGATATCCCTGAGGTTATTTCTGCTATGTACTTTGATTGGTTAATTATTAATTGCTCATCTCTAAAAAATGTATTTGTATGTGAAGGGAGCACAAAACACATCTTCTATCTAAGTTGAAGAGCATGAAAGATATTGGTGCAGGAGCACCTTGCTCTTTAATGCCTTCAATAGGAAAAAATGTGCAAAATTTCAATTTTCAATTGTAAAACCATTGTGAAGGTTATGAAGTGGTAACATTGAATGTATTTAAGAAGTATTTAGGAGGTCTAGTGAGCAAATTGGCAAAATATTGCTAAAATTGTAAAACTTGTAAAAGATGCAAAAAAACAAAAAAATCAGAAGATGGTCATGAGGGAAAAGGAAAGGTTGTGGTCGGTAGAAGTAGTTGAAAAGTTAGTTGATGGTTGGGAAACATTATATAAAGCATTGTATTGGGGGAGAAAAGGCAGTACCTTGTATTCTTGAAACAAATTTTGGTAATAAAGTACCCTGTTTCCTGATTTTCTGAGTTTCCTCTCTTTATTTAGCCCTTGTACGGACTGTGTAGCAATCTAGAGGCCATAAATTTATATTGTATAATTTGTGTTTGGTGTTAGTAATCCATTAGAGTAGCTTGGAAAAGATTCCATCAGATCTAAAGGCTGAATTTCTGAGATTTGTCTGAAAACCCAGTCAAGGGTTTGAGGATCTTCTAAGGAATATGTTTTCCATCCCACCATTATAGGGTTAGTAGAATGGTGGGATGGATCGTTTGGTGTTTATTAATATGATTTGAGTTGCATGAGTGTTGAACAGGAACAGGGAAGGCGAAATTATGTGATTTGCTGCTGCTACAAGAAGGAAAAAACAGTGATTTCAAAGAGAAGGTGCTGCTACAGTCAGGGAATGAAAGATATGACGATTGTTGGGGCTTGGAAACGGATTCTAGAGAATATTCAGACCTAATCCAACATGTTTGAAGCATCCATAAAGTGGCAGGAGATGGGAAGTTTATATTTCTTTGAAACCCTTACTCATTAAGCTTGTTTGGTGAAAGAAAACAAGGGTTTTATTGTTCAATGATTTCTTGGGCCTGTCTATGAATAAAGGCTGTGGAATCTTGAGTTTTTAGACCCAATTTAAGACTTTTTAAAGTCATATGATGTTTTTATGGCGAAATGAGGGCACTTTGTTTGTAAATTAGGCCTAATTTATTGGCTTTCCCCAGCGTACAGTTTACAGTTTTGATAATTTCTTCAAAACAAGATACTGAAAGCTTTTGATATGTTTGTGTTGACAATAATGGTCCCCTGAAGGTGTATTTAGTTCTGGGAAAACATATTGGGTTTGCAAGTTTCATCTGATTTAATGTATGGAGACCTAATTGGCATTTAGTGCTTGGTTTGCATAAGCATGTGAAGTCTGTGTAGACAGAGACTTTCTTTGACAGATTTAGTGTAGAGGTTGCTTAAAAAAGTTGTTTAAAGGTGTTTCAATGTGTGAGAAAAGGCTAGAAGGAAAATTTGATAATTTGATGAGTTTGGGTAACGTGAGTCCTATGAGCAAATTGGTGCTTTGTCTGCAAGAAACTAATGAGCTGATGGGTCAGTGTTATTTGTGTGTATCCTTGGTTTGTTATAAACAAGAATATGGTGATTAAGATGTCTTGGTAAAGTAGTGGCAGTCAGAAAGTGAGAAGGAATGATTTGTTGCCTTGGTTGTGAGTTGTATTTGAGGAGTCTATGTTGAAGTATTGATTGGTTCAGTGCCTTAATCAGGTTTGGTGTTGGTAAAGATGTTTTTGTGATGGTAAAGATGAATTTGCACCTGATATTGATGTGGTCTACTTATTTTGGAAAATGGAAGATTGATAGATTTGTGAACAGTTAAAGAAAATTGAGGATTTTGTAAAATTGTTAGTGATATGTTGAAGTCTTGTATTGATCTTCTCCAAGTTTGAGTTTGGGACAGAAGTTCCCTGTGTTTGTGTGCTTTGGCAATTGATATTGCGTCAGATATTTCCGAGGAATGTACACTTGATCCGTAGATTCCTCAATGAACTTTGTGAAAAGACACCCAATACACCTTAATGTAAACTTGATATATAGCTTCGAGATCACATCTTTTAGGTATTTTAGAGCATTTTTTATACATCCTATGATGACCAATTGCTTGGATAACTTTTGATTTATACAAGATCACTTGACCTTTTTGGTTTGTTATTAGATTTACATATTTACCCTTCGCATGTACAATGTCTCTAAAAGAATATTAGAGGACTAGTTTTCAGAATTCATTAACTCAGTTAATCATCTGCAGT
This sequence comes from Sequoia sempervirens, assembly GCA_007258455.2. Classification (NCBI taxonomy): domain Eukaryota; kingdom Viridiplantae; phylum Streptophyta; class Pinopsida; order Cupressales; family Cupressaceae; genus Sequoia; species Sequoia sempervirens. The sequence goes on from VDFB02132340.1 coordinate 75,344, forward strand.
TGGTTAGAAAGTATTTTGTGTCAACATATATTGGGTCCTCAATAATAGAATCTTTCTCTCCTTCCTTGGGTCCAAAGGGGAAGTACATCTATCTAAATTCCATCACATTGTATTGAGATTATTTACTTCATAATTTAAAATTAAGTTTTTTAAAATGCATACATAATAGCATGTTGAAATTGGACAAATATACAACCAAACACAATGCAGCCCAATTGGCAAGGAAAAATGCAAGCCCAATGTTACCTTAAAAGGGGTGCACTACTAGATTAAAATATACTCAAAAGAAAATGAAAAGGAAAGTTAAAAAGAAAGGATAGAGAAAATGCTCGAAAATAGCAAACAACGATTATTCAAAAACAAAATCATGAGTGGAATAACTTCATTTTTTTTACTAAATGTCCATATTATAAAAAAATCAAAATGGATAGAGAAACACACCTGGAGTTGGGAAAAAATATGAAGAACTCTAGATTTTTTGGCCTTGCTTAACTCTCTTCTATAGATCCATATGTTCAAACCTTCATCCAAGAGTTCTTAAGGCTTTTAGACTAATAACTTGAATTCACAAATGGTCAACCCAAAAAATCATTGGTTAACCTTCTATAATGCAAACAAAATTCAATTCAAAAAAATCCAACTGAAATTGGAGGTTGATATAAGAGATATCTATAGTTATTGGAAATGTTCTACCCTCTTCTACTCGCACTAAATCCAAAGTTGCACCCAAGAAAGTGTTCAAAAAATGTAGATTAAAATTGTCAATGAAAAAGCGTGTAACTGAAAAATTCATTACTTAATAATGCACATTACAAACAAAATTCAAAATAGACAGAAAACCCCACCTAGGATAGAGACTAATATGAAGAGTGTTTTTGTTCTCTGTTAGCTCCGTCATGCGTTCTTCTGCCGACCCATATGTTAAAATCTGTCAAAAAAAGACAAACCAAAAAATCATTGATTAGTAATCATACAACAAAATTCAAAAGAGCCAGAAAAACCCATCTGAACCTAGAAGCTAATATGAAGAATTCTCTATATCTTTTAACCTTGTCCTACCCTCCTCTGCAGACTTACAAGTTCAAATCAGCATTAGCTAGTGGTTAATGAAATTAGACTTATATAATACAAATTTGGCAAATGTGTTCAAAGTCTTTGATTAATAATTCATACTGCAAACATAATTCAAAATGTCAATAAAACCCACTTGAAATTGAAGCTAATATGAACTGTTCATATATGTTGGCCTTGTCTTGCCCTCTTTTGCAAACACATACATTCAAGCCTACACCTATGAATGCTTAAAAAAACTAAAACTAAAATGCAAAAAATAGCAAACCAAAAGTGAATTGGTTAATGATCCATTCTGCAAACAAAATGTAAACTACAGAGAAGAAATCCACATGAACTAAAACTTAATTATGAAGATTTTCTATAGATGTTGCTTTTCTCACTTTTACCATTGGAGCAAACCCCAATTTTGCATTGGAGACATTTTATAAGGTCAGTTGAGATGGCACTCTTGTGCTGAAAAGTTCCAGTAGGATTTGATAAATTTTGTCAAAAAAAGGAGGAATCTAAGTACCAACCTTAATAAGACAAGTTTTTTCGTGAAGTTAACATTTTGAGTAATGCTAAATTTCTTGCTGAAAATATGCAAGAAAATATAATAAATATGCCTATTTTTGCCAGAAAACATTTCATGATTGTAGCTATTTTGGTAGTTCCTATTACTTTTTGGGAAAAACATCTCTAGTTCTAATTTATTTTTCTGTCTCAGGAAGGCTTTCTCTTCAAAAGAAGCCATTGTTGCATATACAACTACTGGAGGAAAGCCTAAGAGTTAAGATCAGAAACATGCCAAACAACCTAAATCGGAGCCAAAAAGAGCTCATAGCATCATCCTAATCATAAATAACCTTTGAGTAAACAGAGTAGCAAGCTAATTGGGCATGATTATGAGGAAATTCCATGTTAAATGGACTATAGCTGGAGGAGTACTTTGGATGGGTCCAGGAATGCTTGAGCTTCACCCTTGTGAACATCACCTAGATGCAATGAGTGCTAAGTGGACCATTCATGCTTATGAGAGATTGGTTTGTGTGAACAACTACTCATGAAATATATGTTGATAAATATTTATTTGAAAGTATGGGTTTGAATCCTAATAAATTATAATATAATTTGCTACATTGCAAGGAGACCACATATATGAAATGAATGATCTAGGGAGCTCTATATTGAATGATTCATAAGGCATGACATTTGTTGAAGGTTTTGCAAATGAGGTAGAAAGCTATGTGGGCTTGATTGTGGGCCAAACTGCATCATGCATGAGCTGGAGTAGTATTGTGATGGGCGATCTCCTAGGAAGTTTGAGTGGTTCATGCCAATGAGCATCACCTAGATGTAATGAGAGTGAAATGGACCATTCATGCTCATGAAATATGGGTTCTCGTGAACAAACTACGCATGGAATATGGTTTCTTATGAACAACTACTCATAAAATATGGGTTGATGAACATTGAAGATTGAATCAATATGATGAAGTTGAATCCTAATAAATAATCAAATAACTTTCAAATAACTTGATACACTATGGAAACACCACTTTAATCAAATAAGCTTGTTACGACCATACAATCAAAATTCAGGGTGTTTTTGATTAAAAATATCTCATTTTAGCATCTGCCCCTTGAAAGCTTTGCAATAATGCATGAACCATTAATTGGTCATGATTCACATAGGTTATCCACTTAGCGACAATGCACTTTGCTTTTGTTGATCTTATAAATATAGCCTCCATTCTTTTGAATTATTGAGTTCCTCCCCTTTTTCCTAGTTACTCTTAAAAAATCTATACTCTAGCCATGCTGAGTCTTTGCTAATTAAATTCTGTGCTACTGTTGTTACGACATAATCAATACAATTACACTGAAATTTCTAATTTTTCAGTATAAACAAAAGATTTTTTCTATCTTCTGGCTGACCTTGTCATTTTGAGTTCACTAATTATACCTGTACAGCTGACTGGGCCAATGTGCACTGTCATCCCACCAAATAGCATTTAGTGTATATAGAATAGGAATAATTTAATAAATAAACCTCAATAATCGCACAATGAAGTTGAGCTTCTCTATCCATCAACTATCATGTACTTGGAGGATAGAACAACAAATTCTGTTCTCCCAATGTCAGTAAGGTTGAGTATGGCTTCAACATGTTGGCTAGCTTTGGTAGACTGTTGATCTATTTGATTTCTCTTTGCCAGAAAATCTTCTTGACTAATGAATAAATTCCATCAATCATTAAAGTTGATTAATAAACTTATTCTTGACTAAACTATATACAATTGACCACGATGGGCCATGAATATATCTTGTTGAACAGTACATGACTGTTGTAAGAGACACTGTTCACAGATGCCGATGTGCTTCTCTTAATTAAATGTCTCAGTTGAGTTAAGTTAATGGGCAAGAATTTTGTTGGCTCATAGTTTGGGATAAGTATGGGTCTCTGCTTGAGTTTTGTTCTAGGTAACTGACAGGAATATTGCATGATTCATTGAGACCTGGACTTTTGTATGTGGATAGTGTAATCAATCACTCATTGCTTCCATTTAGCGTGGGTGGGCAAGTTATGCTAGTTGACGGGGACATGGATGTAAGGTCCTGTTCTAAGAGTAGGTCTTTTCTTATTGTCAATAAGGCATGTGATTCTGACAAAACCCCTGACAGCCATTGTAATGTCTATGAGCCGCAGCCACGCAGATGGAGGAATAAAATAACGAGTTTGATAGAATAATTGAAGCCTGACCTGTGTGAGCTATAACTTCAGCTGTGACTTTGTCCTTGCAGGCACACAAGATAATTTGAACATTCAAAGTACATATAGTGCCTAGTGAAAACCATAACAAACATCTTGATGTAAATGGCACTTTCTTCTTCCATGCATATGTGGTGCATGTCTGGTGTTTTTATAAAGTCTGTGTGGATGCTACTGTGATATTCTTTGTTTATATTGCATTGATGTTGGGTAATCTACAGATATTTTGAGATCAGAATCAGTATAAAGTCTGTGTGGATGCTACTGTGATATTCTTTGTTTATTGATACTGTCTGGCAGGAACATATGGTAGAAGATGGAGAGCGTGTGAACATATGCTACTGTGATATTCTTTGTTTATTGAGAATGCTCCACAGGTTGGCATTGAAATCCAGGTACATAGCAGACTTGCGGTGTTTGGTTTTCAGTGTTTCTCTTTTCGAAAGTACCAATAAATTAAGCATAATAGATGAATGTGATAAAGCCAAGCTTATCCTGATCAAACAATAAGCATCTGGATTCTAATTGCTGAATTGACAAAAAAAGAATGAGAGGCATACTTAATGAATTTAATTTAGTTTTTTGTTTTCTATATGTAAGCAATAAGTACGCCAGAATGTAAGCCTGCAGCTTAGCCAAAGGTGCAATTGGCAAATTTCTTTTACTTTTTTGTTTTCTGTAGGTAAGCAATAAGCACACCACAACGTAATCTGCAGCTTAGCCAAAGAAAATCTCTCAAGAAGCCAGGAAATTCGATATAAATTAGTTTAGATCAGCTTGGCTAATATAATGTAGGACTTGTAGTTTTGAGCTTTCAAAACTACACACAAGAGTAATTATGAAAAATTGGACTAAAAATTTCATTGCAAAAATGGTTAATAATCCATTCTTGAAAACAAATTTCAAAATGCACAGAAAACCCAGCTGGAGTTGAAGCCTATATAAAGAGTGCTTAACCAAATTAGACTGAAAAGAATCGGTACATAAATAAGCAACTCAGAAATTCACTGACTAATCATCTTTACAAATTGCACAGTGACTGGATTGAGAATACAGAGGAAAGGAAAAATGCATAACTCTTTTAACACATACCAATTGCAGGCACCTTGTGATTCAAAATCCCCATGACTGGCTTGAGAAATTTCCATGCATAATTGTTTTAACAAATACAGTATGATCAATTGCAGAGACCTTGTAAGAAAAAAATTGCCCAATGATCTGTCTTGACTGGCCTGAATGCGTTCTTGCGGCGGTTACAGATTTTAAAAAAAACTCGGCGAAGTTACCGTTAATTTTCAAAAAATCATTACAGATTTTATTTTCAAAAATTTCGGTTTTCTGGAAAGTAAACAGTGCATCCCGTGTATATTTTTACAGGATTCCCATGAAAATTCAAATGATTGTAAGAGCCTTATATATTTCATATATTATTAGAAAGGCAATAAAATGTTTTCTTATAAAGAATTCTAATTTTAAAAAATTATACAATAATAATTTGATAACTATTTTAAAATTAAATAATTTGTGTAAAAATCTAAATAAATAAATAAATAATTGGAAATATATTGACATATAATTGTAGTTTTTCATGTTTAGGAATCTATTACTCACTATTATAAATACCTAAAATATATTTATCTATTTAAGAGTTATTTTAAAATTATTTTATTTTTATTTAAAAAGAGTTTTTTCATTATGTCTTTTTGTCATTGTAAAATGTCTCATGACATAATTATGTGTTTAGGACACTTCTATCACATCCTGTAAAGGCACCCATTTTAGCTCATTGTGGATAGGTACATTGAACCTTGTCGATGACAAAGTGACACAAACTTGATGGTTTATTCCATGAGAAAAGTCACGCAATCAATCTATGTCATATCCCACTAAGCTATCAAGGAAAAGCTTAGAAAAAAGAGTCATTTTTAGATTAATAAAAAATCATGGATATGAGTAGAAAAGATAGTATGTGATACCACTATGTCATCTTAATCTAATAGAATCTAATGTACATGAATGCCTCCCAAAGATCTTGCTTAGATACAGGTCTTCATTTGCTTCAATTTTGACAAAAGAGGCCTTGAAAGATAATGACTTGGCCTTTGCAAATAAAATAATGATCATTGCTTGTTGTGTTGCATATGATTCATCAAATATTATATGGAGCCCAATTTTTTTCTAATTTTTTTTACAAATATGCATTATGTAGTTATTTATTGCCTAATTTAGAAATATCAATATCATTCTTGAAATTGAGGCAGATTTTAGTACCAACTTAATAATATCTTCAATATCTTTTGTATAGTTAAGTATAGACCTCCTTCACAATTGCTTTCCTATAATAGTATTAAATTCCAAACTATTCACTCACATAGCTAAAGATAATTAATCTAAGTTTATTTATGCTTAGATGTATGCATTTTATTGGATTAGCCTAGGCTGGGCTTAGGGGAGTTTGAAAGTGATGTTATTGACTAATACCTAGAATATACACCTTCCTCTCCAATTGTTTTCACCCCCTAACCTTTGAGTTGACCCTTCATTAATATTTCCTTGACCTCCTTTCAACTAGCAATCGACGATCATGAGTGGTGGTGGTGAGCGTATACAAATTCAAATGGAATTTTGACGTTCTTGTTCAATTTTCTTTTTCTCTTGGCTATATGAAAGAATGATAAATGACTATTTAGATTTGTGTGATGAGTTTGTCTTCTAAGTATGTGATTTTTTAGTTTTATAACATTCACAAAAATATTGTACTCAAGCAAGGACTATTGCTAAGATCAATATTGGATATAGTGTTATATGATATGCATGATAACAATTTGTGGTATCACCACACACTACATAATGATAATCCTTGTACCCTCTGTAGATTTTATAATATTAAAGATTATAAAAAATGCCTTAAGGAAACATATTCTAAGTTGTGGGATATTTGGTTGAAAATTTGTTAGAATGGAAATAACATCCAGTAAATGGTTAGATCCTTCTTACCTATTGATTCTACTACCACACTAATAAAATAGTAACAAATGACATGTTAGGATATGCTGAATTCATATCTATGGTAAGGAGTTATTAGGTGGTGATTGAACTAAATACTCAATGCATATTACTTGATCTTGGCATATGAGTTCTATTTGTAATTGATAGATAGATATAGCTTTGGGAACCTTAAAAAATTAGCTAGGGTTTTCAATACTCAAGAATATGGTAGGAATGTGTTTGCCAAATTACCTAGCATACAACTATTGGAAGGTAATGATATATTTTTTTAGGAAAGTTTATGTACTAAGTAACCCTTAACCCCCATATGGGAAACTTGGGTTCTTTGCATTTAGTTCACATATTACTATGATGGATAGTGGAGTGAAGTGATTTTAAATCATTGTCCCTATTATATTTGGTTGAGATATAATTTTTATTTCTATTCTACATTACACCAAACACATGTAGCTATTCCCATTAATTGTAGGAGAGTACATTAGACTTTCATTTTGGCTAGTTGTTCACTATGATTAGAAAATATCTTTTGAGCTTGATATTAATAGTCAATTGTTGATTGTTGTATTTTACCATGAGATTATGTCATGCAAAATGAATACAAATCACATGGCATAGTTATATTATAACTTAGTGAGGATTGAGTAGATAAAGTATTAGTTATAGAAGTGTCTAAGATATTAAGAGCTTATAATTACAATCATGGTAAGATTAAATCATCAAGCTTATACATCTTGAATAGAAGATAGTGAATGGTAGGTAATTTTCTTATAATATTTGGTTGATCATATTCAATGTCAACAATTTTATCGCCATCATACCTTAATCTTTAATACTTAAGCCATTTCATGATTTGGGTTGGTAAATATATTTATTGAACAGCCAATCAAGTGGGCATATTTTTTATTATAAGTATTGGGAGTCCTCCCACAAAATTAAAATTGTTGCATGTTATTGGAAAGTTATCTTTTGGGCATGGAATGCATAGTCTCTTTTAAACAAAGTCCTTGAGATGTAAACAATAATTATTTGTTAACTTGTCTTGTTAACCTTACTTGGTGGGGATGTTTACTTTGAATCCATTCTAAATGAAAGAGGTGAAATTTTATGGCATAAACTACAAACCCTCTAATTGATTAAAAATGATATATAGGTAGGACCATTTGAAATGAAGCCCCTAAGAGTATGTCTAGGGGTATGGATATATTCTGATATAGGGATATTGTCCTATATAGTGCATGATTGCAAATAGTGGTAGAGAGTTGTTTCCATTACAAGGTTTAATAAGTTTTAGGATAACATTTCTAAATTGAAATAAATCTTTAAGTATATGAATCATTGGTGCCATAATTTAAAGTGGACCATCCTCAATAGAAAGGTCAATAACTATGACATATCAAGTGGTTGGTTATTTTATTTAGGTCATATGAAGAATATAAATTTCCAAAATATGTGATGTGTCACACTTTGCAATGAAACTATAATCATTATGATGAAAAAATAGTAGTTATCAAGGGTGGTTATTAGATTGGTATTAGATCATAGTTTATAGACTAGACTTTGGGAATAAGAGCTCCAATTTGAAAAACTATATTTGTGCTAGAAATTTCCTTTATAAAAATGGGATATAGTTTTAAAATTTCACCTACAATATTATACTTTCTATTTCACTATGCTTATACTTGACACTCAGTATGAACTATGTAGAAAGAATTAAAATGCATAATAGAAGTCTAGTGGACCCATAACATATAAGTTGAGGTTTTAATTTTAGATATTACTATATGTTGACACTTATAAAGATAAGGTCCAAGTATAGGGCTTGAATGACCCAAGGAGCCCAACAAAGATCATGTTGCATTTGAACAAATATTATAGTTTAGAAAGGGAAAAATCTACCAATATGTCAAAGAAATCATGCACCATAGAAAGAGCAAGGACTTAGTGAAAGGGGTTATTAGATACAACAATACTAATCAAAGGTCAAATTATGTCTATATGTGCTCACTACGAGGTACAATTTGTGGTGAGTGGGAGTTAATTAGATTATTGGTCAAGATGATTAGCTCAAACCTTAACTAATGTGACCTTAAAAGGAAACCCAAGATTATCAAGTGTTAGACTACATCCTTTATGATGCAATAAGAAGAGTGATTTCTTTTTAATATCTTTTCAAAAAATGAAAAAAAAAAAGAACAAATAAAAAACAATGTTGTAGAAGGATAAAGGTTAGCCACTAGAATTTAGTTGGTTCTAAGTAGTGACTATGGAACATTATTATAGGCAATAATCCTAATTTTTTATTAATCTAATTACCACAATAAGATTTGAGGATCAACAACTCAATTTAATTGAAGAGACCTTATTGAGTAAGTTTTCCTTTGATGGGATTTTCTATGTGTTAGGACTATGATCACAAAGAAATATACAATATATGAATGTAGAGATAAAATATAAAATAATACAAAAACATAGAGACACAAATATATGTGGTTCACCGAATATGGGCTACGTCCATGGAGAAACAATTAGTCCTTTATTTCATCCAACAAAATGAAGGGACACAACCTACATGTATATCTATTGTAACTTCATTTTCTCTCTGTCACACTATCCTCACAATACATACAATACAATCTACCAAAGTAATACAATGCCCTCACATAAAAGAGGAGTTGACTTCTAGGAAAGAAAAGTCAATATAATCTCTACAATCTAATTTGTGATCTAATAATGAATGATCCAAATTCACAATGAATAAATATATATAAAATACGGATTTTGGAGGTGTTGCCCCCAAACCTCTATCGGGGCGTGCAACCCTCGGACCCCATGGGGGTACCCCCTACACCCCATTCTATAAATATTAACCAATAAGATCAAGATCCATAACCAACACTATGTGTAGTACTTTGGAGAAGGTAACCAAGCAACCAAATAGTTGGCCAATCTTGATATCAATTCTAATGGAGACGTCATAACATACATAAAAAATGTAGAATTTATTTAAGCTAGTGTAGTTGAGATCTTTTTTTTCTTTGGAAATATCAAAATTATAATAATCCAACTATAATACCTAAAAAATACCACTATTTTTGTTTTCTTTTTATTTTAAGTTATTAAGTGTTCATTTATTTGTATACTCAAGTACTTATATCCATATGGGCTAAGAATTTGTTTAATTTGGGATAAGCATCCAACCATATAGGTTAGGCATATGTCTATATAAGAAATTTATTTATATATCCATCCAAGATAGGAACCTCTCCATAAAGGATAGGTATGTTCTCTAGCCAAAGACTTCAACTCATCAAGACCATCTAGGTCCTAAGTCACTCTCTAAATACTAGGCTCCCCTATTGGAAGTGCACCAAATTTGTCATTTCTAGGAGTATAATATATATAAATAAAGACTTGAAAATCACCTCAAAATTTGGCCTAAAGTCTCGAGGAATGAAGCAATCCATCTAATATTCTTCCAAGCACACAAAATCTATTTTATCTTGATATTTATCTTAGAAATTTCACCCTTAATTGAGTGGGTTTCTTGAATAATTAATCTAATATTATCATTTAATTTGTTATAATATTTCTTGAATACTCCCCAAACCTCAATTCCAAACACTTGCATGTCAAGAACCTCGTATGTTTACTAAACTACCTACATATAACATTTCCAAATGGGATCAATGTGTAATATATATGTAGTTCTATTTTTTACTCTATGTTTGATTTTAATTGTTTATGTGGGTATTTATCCCTTTCTAAGGTTTTATTTCTCAAATTGTTCCTTTGTGACTACTACCCATAAAGGGGAACATTCAAAAGTATTTGGTTATCATGACCAATAATTGTTTATCTAAATTCATCTAATACCTAGTTTTATTCAAATTTAATCGATCTCCTTATATAATATATCAATAGTTCTATTCTCATAATTTATAAGATGATGATTTCATTTTTCCTTTTAAAACTCAAAATATCAAATTCAATCCCTTTTAAAATTATATAAATATATTATGAAAATACATGATGGTTTTCTTAATTTAATATGAGTCCCATCCTTCATAGACTGCTTATTATACCACTTTATGTTAATTTTATGATCATTGAGTTGATAAATTTATGGACAGTTATGTTATGAACATTCTTATTGTTAAAATTGTGAAACACACACAAATAAGGATCAAACAACAAATAAGAACACCTTCCATACACAAGAGTTGCAAACAATGATTTGTTATTTCATCAAAAAGAAAAACTTACAAAATTGAATAATACAAATAAGGAGAATGTTTATAAGAGGAAATCCTAAATGAGAAATGGATTAGATCATGGCAAGTGTCGACATCCTATGTCATGAGACATAATGATCTAATAATAGTCCAATCCAATAAAATAAAATAAAAACACCCCTAGAAGTTCAAATTAAGTGCATAAAGTGAAATTAGCCTAATAATTAATTAATTAATTAATTAATTAGCTAATAAATTAAATATTAATCAAAGGTACCATTTATAAAAAACATGGCAAGAGCAGAGCGAAAAAAGCAAAATTATTCATAAGTCGCGAATGGCCGCAAAAAGAAGCCTGACGAATTTGCTTCGGGATCAGTTTGCCAGGATGGCATGGAGGAGAGAAAAATCGAAATCGATCTCACTGAAGAGGCAAGGAATGATGTGGCCATGCTTGGGGAGCTTGTGATTTTCTATCGGATCATTGTCCCTCACTTTGATCAAAAGTCTATCAACTCTTGGGTGGCAGAAAACTGGAGGAAGGCGGTGATTGTGAAATTCATGCCCAAAGGCTTCTTTATCACCATTTTCACCTCCAAAAGTTATCGGGAGGAAGTCGCACAAGGAGGGCTATGGAAAATGAATTATTCGACAATATATATGTAGATGTGGAGGCCCAAATTTGACCCTGTAAATATTGAACCATATGAGAAGCCTGTATGGATTCGAATATATAATTTACCTTTGGAATTTTGGGTAGAAGAGTGCATAGAGAAAATCAGGAGAGCGCTCAACACATTCATAGATATAGATAACAACATCGTAGAAGGTGACTCTTATTTGTATGTAAGATTACAACTTGCGAAAATTTCTAAAATCTTGAAGGAACTGCACTTGACCAATGGAGATCGAATGAGGGTGGTGTTGGTGGAAGTGGAGGAAGATAGAGCCTTTTGTCTTCGTTGTGGTAGTCAAAAACATATGGAAAGTACTTGTTATAGATTTCCAAAAGTAAAGAAGGTCTAGAAGCCAAAGACATGGGAGTTGGAAACTCTTGCCCTGACTGTTGTTGGTTGCAGTTAGGGTGTAATTAAGAAAAACTCATCCGATTGTCAATTTTCGGCCAACTCTCTCCACACCACGATGAAAAAAGAAGATATTCGAGGGATGGTAGATGCGCTTGTTGCTTCGGTGGTGGCTCCCTTGTGTCTGTCCCATTCGACAATGGATGTGGTTGGCCTCACCACTCCAATGGATGAGGTTAATAAAGTCTTGTGGGATTTAGATTTGATCATGCAGGATGCTTCTAAGGTGACAGTTCTGGAGACGATTGGAGTGGGGGAGATGCCCCAGGATGACTTGCTCAAAGATGACATGCCTAAACAATCCTCAGAAGAAGATGAATTCAAAGGTGATGAATTGGATCTGTTAGATCACAGGAACTTGTATCAAACTACCACCAAGGTGAGGCCCAGAGCAAAGAAGGGGAAAGGTAGGAAGACTCTCAAGCAGAAAAGGGAGGAGGGGGCCGAAGAGAAAGGCCTAGTGAGTATAAAAAAAAAATTGATTTCCAAGGGAGCTAAGGTCTCCCTTGGGGGACAATGAAATTCCCAACGTGGAATGTCGGGGGCTTAAACACCCCTAACAAGTGACGCTTGGTAAAGCGCCATTTAGAGAAAATTTCTATGGATATAATCGTTTTGCAAGAAATGAAATTCAGTGTTGTGGAAGGCAATAAATTCATTAAATATTGTAGGAAGTGGGATGGTTTTTTCTGTGATGTTGTTGGTGTGTCTGAGGGTCTAGGGATCTGGAGTGTAAACTTTTGAATGCAAGCTCATGTTGGATGTTGCACGAGGTGAGAAACAGACAAACAAATGTATCTTTTCTAGTTTTCAACATTTATGGGCTGGTGAAGACAAAGGACAAATTGAAGGTGTGGAACTGCATTAAAGCAAAGGCAACCAATATAGATGGCAAGATGATAGTGTTGGGTGGTGACTTTAATGTCATCCTGGACATAAAAGATAAAAGCAAAGGTATCAACAAAGAAACAAAAGCTATATGGGACTTCAGAGATTTCATGAGCACTATGGTTGTTGTTGATTGTATCCCAAAGGATGGACAATTTACATGGAAAAACCGAAGATTGGTATTCACAAAATTTTTGGAGCGCCTGGATAGATTCCTGATTGGTGAAGGCTGGCTCAGTCAAGATTATAGATTCGACTCTCATATTTTTCCTGTATCAGTATCCGATCATTATCCTGTTCTATTAGATCTGAATTTGAGTGAAAAGCCTGTCAAAAGATACTTCAAATTCAAATCTATGTGGTGGAGAAGACCTAATTTGGAAAAAACTCTTGAAAGATGGTGGGTGAAGGATATAAGGATTGAAGGCATGGTTAGCTACCGATTCTCAAAAAGATTGGAAATTTTGAAAAACCAGCTACGGTGGTGGAACAAGATAGTATTTGGTGACATCTTCAAAGAAAAAGAGCAGGTGGAAAATGATCTGGAGGTCCTAAACAAATACATCATCACCAATGGGATGTCAGAGATTGAACTTCATAGTGAAAAGGACCTAAAGGCAAGACATACTGAACTTCTTGCTAGAGAAGAGATATATTGGCACGATAAGATAAGGCAAGGGAGACATGGCTACAAGTGGGTGACTCCAACACCAAATTCTTCCACAATTCGATTAGGGCTAGAAGGAGCAGGAATATGATTGAAAAAATAGTGTGTGGCGACAAGACCATAGCCCTTTGCAGGGAGGACATCAAGAATTAAGAAATAAAATTCTTTTGTGGCCTACTTGGTGGTGGCATGACTACAAATGTCGAGGGCATTGTGGAGCTTCTATCGTGCATTCCATAGTGTATTGGGGCAGTGGAAAACAAAATGCTCTACTCTCTGTTCACTCTAGAGGAGGTCAAAGCAGGTATTTTTGGGCTTAACCCAAACAAGGCTCTGAGGCTAGACAGCTTCACCGCCAATTTTTTTAGAACTATTGGCATTTCATGAGCAAGGACATACATGCATTGTTGGAGGATTTTTGCTTGAAATGTAATTTTTTCAAAGACATTAACAATATGGTTATTTCCCCAATCCCTAAGAGACCGGATTTCCAGACTTTTGCGGACTTCAGGCCAATAGCACTATGCAATACAATTTATAAAATATTGGCGAAAGTTCTAGCAAGTAGATTAAAAAATGTCATAGGATTGGTTATCTCTAAGGAGCACAATGGATTTGTTGGTGTAATTAATATTTAATTACACTTTACATAAGTTTACTTAGGTAATTATTTATTTCCTAGGTTAATTAATTCTCATCCTTATCTTGTTGAGCTATCTTGTTGCTCAAGATAAGATTAGGGTTATGCATATCTTGCTTTTATAAAGCAAATCATTATCATGTAATTATTGAATTTCTCGAATAATATTATGTTGCACATCTACTTGCAACCTCTCTGCTTTTTCTGATTTTCTCTTCTGTGGAAGGTATTTTCGGTTTGCAAATCTGATCTTGGTTTCTAACATGGTATTAGAGCCTTGATTTGCAGCCCCTTCTCATATTTTTGAGAAAATCATTGCAAGGTTCGTTCGGGATTCCTCAAGGATATCATGCCTTGAGTTCATCTATGAGGCATTTTGGATTAGATCA
>VDFB02132340.1:90179-180028 GCA_007258455.2 Sequoia sempervirens
ATGGGAGAGAGATAGAATTAGGGTTTAAGGTTTGAGGGTATAAGGGTTAAGGGTAGAGGGTAGAGGGGAGAGAGATAGGAGTGAGTGAGGGTATAAGGGCTAAGGGTAGAGGGTAGAGGGGAGAGAGATAGAATTAGGGTATAAGGGTAGAGGGAAGAGAGATATAATTAGGGTATATAGGGTATCGACAAAGAGAGAGAAAATAAATCTATTAAAAAACCAACTTTCTTATAATGCAAGCACATTTTGAAGAAGTATAGATATGACTATTTTTATCAAGAAATAACGCGCTCGTGTTATAACGCAAGTGTGTTTTGTCTTAATCTAAAAATGGTAAAAAACTCAATATACCCATTATCTCAAGGCCCAAATTTTGCATATTCTCCTGGTTTTGTGTGTGCTCCGACCAAAAGTATCTTTTTGATGATGTTGTGAAGTATGCATGCATGTTTTTCACATTCCACCACATTTTTCATGATCTTTCCACCACCTTTTCATGAAATAGCAGATTTTTCACATTGAAAGGCATATAATATCAATTCAAGTTTGAATTCCAGTGAAAACTTATATACAATTGAAGTTTGGAGGGGAACAAGCTTTTGAGAAAGTCAAATTGTTGAGGAGTTTGAAGAACGAAGAAGCTAAGGATACATAATTGATTGAACTCCTCCATTTGAAATTGTAGTTTTTTAGGTATGTGAAGTCTTTACACATTTTCTTTCATTCAATTATGGCTTGCTTTCTTTTTTTTATTTTGCATATTCTATGTTGATCATTGTTTGTTTGTCATTATAACCTTAGATTGTCAATGCACATTTTAAATTACAAAATTCTATGTACACTTTCCAATTAAATTTTTAAACCACATCTCTTTGAGGAATTTTGTTATTTAATAATTGACTTACCTTGTGTATGCTTCCACATTTTGTATACACATATATATGACATACGTTTTAAGGAAGTAAAATAAAACATCATTTCTCAATCCTTTATTATGGATGTGCATACCACTCTTTGAAGCTTTCATTGAGGTATTTTTTCAAACATTTATACCAAGCAATTGATTTCATTGTCTATGATACCAAATTTTCCATACATGTCTTTAAAAAATTGGAATATACTCCTCCCACATTGATAGATCTTAGAAACTATTTTGGTGTTCATCTCTATTTCTAAATTTACTTCATCACTAAACCTACCTCATCACTTTTAGTTGTGATATATTTTAAATGTTTCCTTGATTATTCTACCTACAAGGGATTCTAACCCTTCTCTCCACTGTTACAAGACTCTTTATTCAAGGCTAAGTTAGCAACATGGGGAAAGGTGCAACCTATCTTGCAATCATGGCTCAAAATGGAAGCATGGACAAAGCATTTGAATTGTGATGCAACCAGGGGAGGTCTTGAAACAAAACTCAACACAAAATATCAACCAACAACAACAATTCACAAGTCACAATTCTCAAAACTCTTCACTTTTCACCAAATCAACACTCTTCATTGCAACATCAAGCCAACTCATTCAATCGGGTATTTCTTCTCGATAAGATTCTTTCAAACCAAGAATTGAACCATTTGAAGGACCCTTCAGGGTACACAATAACATGCAAACAAACCACTATTGGTTACTTTTTAACAACTTTCTCAAATCAGGCTTTCTACACCAACTAGGCCTTAAATTAGGCCACTTTAACAAATAAACTTATCTTGAAAGTTGACCAAAACCTCAAAACACATGTGGGAAGAAATGTATATGTATTCAAACCAAAGAATTCAAAATTAGTTCTCAAAAATTCATCCACCAAGATACCAAAACCAAAAACCCTCTTTTTAATCCAAATAACCTAGGGCTTATTGGAAAACACACTTCCCAACCTTATCCCTCAATCCTCAACCCTGATACCCTCTACCCTATACATTGGACTCTTAACCCCAATCATTCAACCATATGTACCCTCAAACCTAATCGCGTTAACTACCAAAACTTAAGGCGATCAACTATAGATTACAAAATGAAACTAAAAATAGAATTGAAGTGGACTAAGGAGGACTATGCCAGAACTACGCCAGATTGGCGCTGGAAGTAAAAGTTCCTCAACTGACTATGAAGAAGTCGACTCAAACTTTGAGTGACTCATCATCCAACAGGGCCTATCTATGGCATAGTTATTCCCCATGATTAAATAGAGAGTTTAACCGTCTCATCAACCTTTAAGATACCTTGTTAAAAACCCTTATGAAAAGGACAACAATCATGGTAATAAAGATTAATGTAGCATAATTATCTCATCCAAATTCATCATAAAGCAATGTATTTAACATAAGTTATCGCTTCCAAAATATTCTCTAATTTAGTTAAACATAAAGTAAAATAAGCAAATATGTTAATCTATTGTCTACTGCCAGTCATGCCAATTAACAATAACAAGTCTTTTTTAACATAAAAATCCTTAAATGAAAGTATTTTATATCTCCCATCAGTTTCCAAAACTTGTAGGGGTAGCACAACCAAAATTCTATTTTTTCAGGAAGTGTCCACTTTGAAAATTAGTAAAAAATAAAATATTCATTAAAAAATTATCAGAAAAATCATGCATTAACTACATATTGTTAGCTAACTTCTGACCATAGCGATTTTAAAAATACTAAAACAAAGTTCACCGTACTAGGGTCATACAAGAATTGCTATGTTATGTTTTTCTGACAAAAGCAACACCAATTTGTGTGCATCCATTGTTTGAACCCCTCAATCTCAACCATTTTAAAAATAAATTAGTAGTTTAGAAAGTAGACTCGGAGCACTTCGATCCTTCTTTTTGTTCCATCTCAAAAATTTAACTATCCTCAATTTCATGTCCAAGGTCAGTATTTCTTGATTTCAGAAAAAAAGTGGCCACTTAAGCCCCCTTTTTGGGAACCATCTTGGTGCACACCCCTATCTTCTGCTTTATGTCACCTTTTGTGTTGAAGGATATTATTTCTGATTTGTCTTTGTTTAGAATCTGGCCCAACACTACTGTGTATGCAACTAGGGAATTGTTAATTACCTTTGCTTCTTTAACTGTTGCCTCACCAAAAAGCATCATGTCATCGACGAACTGGGAATGAGTAATAGGATCAAGGTCTTTTGTCAATGTTATTCCTTTCCATATTTTGTCATCCCTTAACCTCTTAAAGTGTTAGCTCATAACCTCAACCATTATTACAAACAAGAAGGGCGACAATGGGTCCCCTTGACAAAGACCGTTAGTAGCATTGAAAAACACACACATTGAACCATTCACCAATATTGAAAAGCATGGAGAGGAAATGAAAAAGTAGAGCATTTCAAGACAGTGGGCAGAAAAACCAAACCTGGACATCACATCCATTAGGAAGTCCCATCAAACTCTGTCACAGGCTTTACTGACATCCAACTTGATCACCATGCTTTTCATACGCTTAGACGTGATGGAGTGAATAGTTTCCACTAAAGTGATTATGTTGTCAATTATTTCTCTGTCAGGCGTGAATCCATTGTGCTCCTCAGAGATAACCAATCCCATGACCTTTTTTAATCTACTTGCTAGAACTTTCGCCAATATTTTATAAATTGTATTGCATAGTGCTATTGGCCTGCAGTCCGCAAAAGTCTGGAAATCCGGTCTCTTAGGGATTGGGGCAATAATCGTATTGTTAATGTCTTTGAATTTTTTTTGTTTCAAGCAGAAATCCTCCAACAATGCATGTATGTCCTTGCTCATGAAATTCCAATAGTTCTAAAAAAATTTGGCAGTGAAGCCGTCTGGCCTCAGAGCCTTGTTGGGGTTAAGCCCAAAAATACCTGCTTTGACCTCCTCCAAAGTGAACAAAGAGTAGAGCATTTTGTTTTCCATTGCCCCAATACACTGTGGAATGCACAATAGAAGCTCCACAGTACCCTTGACATTTGTAGTCACGCCACCACCAAGCAAGCCATAAAAGAATGTTATTGCTTCATTTTCGTTGTCCTCCCTGCAAAGGGCTATGGTCCCATTGCCACACACTATTTTTTCAATCATATTCTTTCTCCTTCTGGCCCTAACCAAATTGTGGAAGAATTTGGTGTTGGAGTCACCCGCTTGTAGCCACATCTCCCTTGCCTTATCATGCGAATATATCTCTTCTCTAGCAAGAAGTTTAGTATGTCTTGCCTGGCCTTTTCACCGTGAAATTCAATCTCTGACATCCCATTGGTGATGATGTATTTGTTTAGGACCTCCAGATCATTTTCCACTTGCTCTTTTTCTTTGAAGATGTCACCAAATACCGTCTTGTTCCACCACCGTAGCTTGTTTTTCAAATTTTCCAATCTTTTTGAGAATCAGTAGCTAATCGTGCCTTCAATCCTTCTATCCTTCACCCACCAGCTTTCAAGAGTTTTTTCCAAATTAGGTCTTCTCCACCACATAGATTTGAATTTGAAGTATCCTTTGACATGCTTTTCACTCAGATTCAGATCTAATAGAACAGGATAATAATCAGACACTGATATAGGAAAAATATGAGAGTCCAATCTATAATCCTGATTGAGCCAACCTTCACCAATCAAGAATCTATCCAGGCACTCTGAAATGTTTGTGAATACCAATCTTCGGTTTTTCCATGTAAATTGTCCATCCTTTGGGATACAATCAACAACCATAGTGCTCACGAAATCTATGAAGTCCCACATAAATTTTGTCTCTTTATTGATACCTTTGCTTTTATCTTTTATGTCCAGGATGACATTAAAGTCACCACCCAACACTATCATCTTGCCATCTATATTGGTTGCCTTTGCTTTAATGCAGTTCCACACCTTCAATTTGTACTTTGTCTTCACCAACCCATAAATGTTGAAAACTGGAAAAGATACATTTGTTTGTCTGTTTCTCACCTCGTGCAACATCCAACATGAGCTTGCATCCAAAATTTTACACTCTAGATCCCTAGACCCCCAGACACACCAACAACATCACAAAAAAAACCATCCCACTTCCTACAATATTTAATGAATTTATTTCCTTCCACAACACTGAATTTCATTTCTTGCAAAAGGACTATATCCGTAGACATTTTCTCTAAATGGCGTTTTACCAAGTGTCACTTGTTAGGGGCGTTTAATCCCCTCACATTCCACGTTAGGCATTTCATTTTCCCCCAAGGGAGACCTTGGCTCCCCTGGAAATCAATTTTTTTTTTTTATACTCACTAGGCCTTTCTCTTCTGCCCCCTCCTCCCTTTTCTATTTGAGAGTCTTCCTACCTTTCCCCTTCTTTGCTTTGGGCCTCACCTTGGTGGAAGTTTGATACAAGTTCCTATGATCTAACAAATCCAATTCATCACCTTTGAATTCATCTTCTTCTGAGGATTGTTTAGGCATGTCATCTTTGAGCAAGTAATCTTGGGGCATCTCCCCCACTCCAATCACCTCCAGAACTGTCACCTTAGAAGCATCCTGCATGATCAAATCTAAATCCCACAAGACTTTATTAACCTTAGCCATTGGAGCGGCGAAGCCAACCACATCCATTGTCAAATGGGACAGACACAGGGGAGCCACCACCGAAGCAATAGGTGCATCTACCATCCCTCAAATATCTTCTTTTTTTGTCGTGGTGTGGAGAGAGTTGGCCGGAAATTGACAGTCCGATGAGTTTGTCTTAATTACACCCAAATTGCAACCAAAAATAGTCAGGGCAAGAGTTTCCAACTCCCGTGTCTTTGGCTTCTGGACATTCTTTACTTTTGGCAATCTGTAACAAGTGCTTTCCATATGTTTCTGACTACCACAACGAAGACAAAAGGCTTTGTCTTCCTCCACTTCCACCGACACCATCCTCATTCGATCTCCATTGGTCAAGTGTAGTTCCTTCAAGATTTTAGAAATTTCCTCAAGTTGTAATCTTACATACAGATAAGAGTCACCTTCTACGATGTTGTTATCTATATCTATGAATGTGTCGAGCGCTCTCCTGATTTTCTCTATGCACTCTTCTAGCCAAAATTCCAAAGATAAATTATATATTTGAATCCATACAGGCTTCTCATATGGTTCAATATTTACAAGGTCAAATTTGGGCCTCCACATCTACATATATATTGTCAAATCATTCATTTTCCACAGCCCTCCCTGTGCGACTTCCTCCCGATAACTTTTGGAGGTGAAAATGGTGATAAAGAAGCCTTTGGGCATGAATTTCACAATCGCCGCCTTCCTCCAGTTTTCCACCACCCAAGAGTTGATAGACTTCTGATCAAAGCGAGGGACAATGACCCAAAAGATAATCACAAGCTCCCCAAGCATGGCCACATCATTCCTTTCCTCTTCAGTGAGATCGATTTTGATTTTCCTCTCCTCCATGCCATCCTGGCAGACTGATCCCGAAGCAAATTCGTCAGGCTTCTTTTTCGCGGCCATTCACGACTTATGAATAATTTCGCTTTTTTCACTCTGCTCTCGCCATGTTTTTTATGAATGGTACCTTTGATTAATATTTAATTTATTAGCTAATTAATTAATTAATTATTAGGCTAATTTCACTTTATGCACTTAATTTGAACTTAGGGGTGTTTTTATTTTATTTTATTGGATTGAACTATTATTAGATCATTATGTCTCATGCCATAGGATGTCGACACTTGCCATGATCTAATCCATTTCTCATTTAGGATTTCCTCTTATAAACATTCTCCTTATTTGTATTATTCAATTTTGTAAGTTTTTCTTTTTGATGAAATAACAAATCATTGTTTGCAACTCTTGTGTATGGAAGGTTTTCTTATTTGTTGTTTGATCCTTATGTGTGTGTGTTTCACAATTTTAACAATAAGAATGTTCATAACATAAATGTCCATAAATTTATCAACTCAATGATCATAAAATTAACATAAAGTGGTATAATAAGCAGTCTGTGAAGGATGGGACTCATATTAAATTAAGAAAACCATCATGTATTTTCATAATATCTTTATATAATTTTAAAAGGGATTGAATTTGATATTTTAAGTTTTTAAAGGGCAAATAAAATCATCATCTTATAAATTATGAGAATAGAACTATCGATATATTATTTAAGTAGATCGATTAAATTTGAATAAAACTAGGTATTAGATGAATTTAGGTAAACAATTATTGGTCATGATAACCAAATACTTTTGAATGTTCCCCTTTATGGGTAGTAGTCACAGAGGAACAATTTGAGAAATAAAACCTTAGAAAGGGATAAATACCCACATAAACAATTAAAATCAAACATAGAGTAAAAAATAGAACTACATATATATTACACATTGATCCCATTTGGAAATGTTGTATGTAGGTAGTTTGGTAAATAAACAAGGTTCTTGACATGCAAGTGTTTGGAATTGAGGTTTGGGGAGTATTCAAGAAATATTATAACAAATTAAATGATAATATTAGATTAATTATTCAAGAAACCCACTCAATTAAGGGTGAAATTTCTAAGATAAATATCAAGATAAAATAGATTTTGTGTGCTTGGAAGAATATTAGATGGATTGCTTGATTCCTCGAGACTTTAGGCCAAATTTTGAGGTGATTTTCAAGTCTTTATTTATATATATTATACTCCTAAAAATGACAAATTTGGTGCACTTCCAATAGGGGAGCCTAGTCTTTAGAGAGTGACTCAGGACCTAGATGGTCCTAATGAGTTGAAGTCTTTGGCTAGAGAACATACCTATCCTTTATGGAGAGGTGCCTATCTTGGATGGATATATAAATAAATTTCCTAAATAGAAATATGCCTAACCTATATGGTTGGATGCTTATCCCAAATTAAACAAATTCTTAGCCTGTATGGATATAAGTACTTGAGTATACAAATAAATGAACACTTAATAACTTAAAATAACAATCAAACAAAAATAGTAGTATTTTTTAGGTATTATAGTTGGATTATTATAATTTTGATATTGCCAAAGAAAAAAAAGATCTCAAATACACTAGCTTAAATAAATTCTACATTTTTTTATGTATGTTATAACATCTCCATTAGAATTGATATCAAGATTGGCCAACTATTTGGTTGCTTGGTTACCTTCTCCAAAGTACTACAAATAGTGTTGGTTATGGAGCTTGATCTTATTGGTTAATATTTATAGAATGGGGTGTAGGGGGTACCCCCCATGGGGTCTGAGGGTTGCACGCCCCGATAGAGGTTTGGGGGCAACACCTCCAAAATCCGTATTTTAAATATATATTTATTCATTGTGAATTTGGATCATTCATTATTAGATCACAAATTAGATTGTAGAGATTATATTAACTTTTCTTTCTTAGAAGTCAACTCCTCTTTTATGTGAGGGCATTGTATTACTTTGGTAGATTGTATTGTATGTATTGTGAGGATAGTGTGACAGAGAGAAAAGGAAGTTACAATAGATATGTTGTAGGTTGTGTCCCTTCATTTTTTTGGATGAAATAAATGACTAATTGTTTCTTCATGGATGTAGCCCATATTTGGTGAACCACATATATTTGTGTCTCTATGTTTTTGTATTATTTTATATTTTATCTCTACATTCATCTATTGTATATTTCTTTGTGATCATAGTCCTAACACATAGAAAATCCCATCAAAGGAAAACTTACTCAATTAGGCCTCTTCAATTAAATTGAGTTGTTGATCGTCAAATCTTATTGTGGTAATTAGATTAATAAAAATTTAGAATTATTGCCTATAATAATGTTCCATAGTCACTACTTAGAACCAACTAAATTCTAGTGGCTAACCTTTATCCTTCTACAACATAGTTTTTATTTGTTCTTTTTATTTTTCATTTTTTGAAAAGATATTAAAAAGAAATCACTCTTCTTATTGCATCATAAAGGATGTAGTCTGACACTTGATAATCTTGGGTTTCCTTTTAAGGTCACATTAGTTAAGGTTTGAGCTAATCATCTTGACCAATAATCTAATTAACTCCCACTCACCACAAATTGTACCTCGTAGTGAGCACATATAGACATAATTTGACCTTTGATTAGTATTGTTGTATCTAATGACCCCTTTCACTAAGTCCTTGCTCTTTCTATGGTGCATGATTTCTTTGACTTATTGGTAGATTTTTCCCTTTCTAAACTATATTATTTGTCCAAATGCAACATGATCTTTGTTGGGCTCCTTGGTCATTCAAGCCCCATACTTGGACCTTATCTTTATAAGTGTCAACATATAGTAATATCTAAAATTAAAACCTCAACTTATATGTTATGGGTCCACTAGACTTCTATTATGCATTTTAATTCTTTCTACATAGTTCATACTGAGTGTCAAGTATAAGCATAGTGAAGTAGAAAGTATAATATTGTAGGTGAAATTTTAAAACTATATCCCATTTTTATAAAGGAAATTTCTAGCACAAATATAGTTTTTCAAATTGGAGCTCTTAAAAGTGATATACATGTGTATGTTTAAAAATTTAAAATGATACAAACTAATTAAATGAGGAACTTTTAGTGTAGTTCATGTTTCTAATTTTTAATTTTTTAAAAAATCAATTGAAAATATATTTTTTATAAATTGAAGAGAATATTTAGATTCTATTTTTTTTTTTTTAAATGGTGGATGGAATTTGGGATTCCACTTTTAATATAGTAAATTTATTTATTTAATGGTGAAATATTTTTGGCTAAAACCCTTTGTGTCATGTAGGTCCACATAGTTTATGGGAAACCATTTCACTTGGGAAACCTTTCAAATGAAACCATTTTTCTCAAAAATATTATGTTGGCCAAAAGTGGGACACAACTCTATATTTTCACCTTGTCAACTTGTTCCCAAAGTCTAGTGAGTTATATAGGTATAGTATATAAACTATGATCTAATACCAATCTAATAACCACCCTTGATAACTACTATTTTTTCATCATAATGATTATAGTTTCATTGCAAAGTGTGACACATCACATATTTTGGAAATTTATATTCTTCATATGACCTAAATAAAATAACCAACCACTTGATATGTCATAGTCATTGACCTTTCTATTGAGGATGGTCCACTTTAAATTATGGCACCAGTGATTCATATACTTAAAGATTTATTTCAATTTAGAAATGTTATCCTAAAACTTATTAAACCTTGTAATGGAAACAATTCTCTACCACTACTTCCAATCATGCACTATATAGGACAATATCTCTATATCATAATATATTCATACCCCTAGACATACTCTTAGGGGCTTCATTTCAAATGGTCCTACCTATATATGAGTTTTAATCAATTAGAGGGTTTGTAGTTTATGCCATCAAATTTCACCTCTTTCATTTAGAATGGATTCAAAGTAAACATCCCCAACAAGTAAGGTTAACAAGACAAGTTAACAAATAATTATTGTTTACATCTCAAGAACTTTGTTTAAAAGAGACTATGCAAACCATGCCCAAAAGATAACTTTCCAATAACATGCAACAATTTTAATTTTGTGGGAGGACTCCCAATACTTATAATAAAAAATATGCCCACTGAATTGGTTGTTTAATAAATATATTTACCAACCCAAATCATGAAATGGATTAAGTATTAAAGATTAAGGTATGATGGCAATAAAATTGTTGACATTGAATATGATCAACGGAATATTATAAGAAAATTACCTACCATTCACTATCTTCTATTCAAGATGTATAAGCTTGATGATTTAATCTTACCATGATTGTAATTATAAGCTTTTAATATCTTAGACACTTCTATAACTAATACTTTATCTACTCAATCCTCACTAAGTTATAGTATAACTATGCCATGTGATTTGTATTCATTTTGCATGACATAATCTCATGGTAAAATACAACAATCAACAATTGACTATTAATATCAAGCTCAAAAGATATTTTCTAATCATAGTGAACAACTAGCCAAAATGAAAGTCTAATGTACTCTCCTACAATTAATGGGAATAGCTATGTGTTTGGTGTAATGTAGAAAGAGAAATAAAAATTATATCTCAACCAAATATAATAGGGACAATGATTTAAAATCACTTCACTCCACTATCCATCATAGTAATATGTGAACTAAATGCAAAGAACCCAAGTTTCCCATATGGGGGTTAAGGGTTACTTAGTACATAAACTTTCCTAAAAAAATATATCATTACCTTCCAATAGTTGTATGCTAGGTAATTTGGCAAACACATTCCTACCATATTCTTGAGTATTGAAAACCCTAGCTAATTTTTTAAGGTTCCCAAAGCTATATCTATCTATCAATTACAAATAGAATTCATATGCCAAGATCAAGTAATATGCATTGAGTATTTAGTTCAATCACCGCCTAATAACTCCTTACCATAGATATGAATTCAGCATATCCTAACATGTCATTTGTTACAATTTTATTAGTGTGGTAGTAGAATCAATAGGTAAGAAGGATCTAACCATTTACTGGATGTTATTTCCATTCTAACAAATTTTCAACCAAATATCCCACGACTTAGAATATGTTTCCTTAAGGAATTTTTTATAATCTTTAATATTATAAAATCTACAGAGGGTACAAGGATTATCATTATGTAGTGTGTGGTGATACCACAAATTGTTATCATGCATATCATATAACACCATATCCAATATTTAGCTTAGCAATAGTCCTTGCTTGAGTACAATTTTTTTGTGAATGTTATAAAACTAAAAAATCACATACTTAGAAGACAAACTCGTCACACAAATCTAAATAGTCATTTATCATTCTTTCATATAGCCAAGAGAAAAAGAAAATTGAACAAGAACGTCAAAATTCCATTTGAATTTGTATACTCCCACCACCACCACTCATGATCGTCGATTGCTAGTTGAAAAGAGGTCAAGGAAATATTAATGAAGGGTCAACTCAAAGGTTAGGGGGTGAAAACAATTGGAGAGGAAGGTGTATATTCTAGGTATTAGTCAATAACATCACTTTCAAACTCCCCTAAGCCCAGCCTAGGCTAATCCAATAAAATGCATACATCTAAGCATAAATCAACTTAGATTAATTATCTTTAGCTATGTGAGTGAATAGTTTAGAATTTAATACTATTATAGGAAAGCAATTGTGAAGGAGGTCTATACTTAACTATACAAAAGATATTGAAGATATTATTAAGTTGGCACTAAAATCTGCCTCAATTTCAAGAATGATATTGATATTTCTAAATTAGGCAATAAATAACTACATAATGCATATTTGTAATTTTTTTTAGAAAAAAATTGGGCTCCATATAATATTTGATGAATCATATGCAACAAAACAAGCAATGATCATTATTTTATTTGCAAAGGCCAAGACATTATCTTTCAAGGCCTCTTTTGTAAAAATTGAAGCAAATGAAGACCCGTATCTAAGCAAGGTCTTTGGGAGGCATTGATGTACATTAGATTCTATTAGATTAAGATGACATAGTGGTATCACATACTATCTTTTCTACTCATATCCATGATTATTTATTAATCTAAAAATGACTCTTTTTTCTAAGCTTTTCCTTGATAGCTTAGTGGCATATGACATAGATTGATTGTGTGACTTCTCTCATGGAATAAACTATCAAGTTTGTGTCACTTTGTCATCGACAAGGTAGATCAATGTACCTATCCACAATAAGCTAAAATGGGTGCCTTTAGAGGATGTGATAGAAGTGTCCTAAACACATAATTATGTCATGAGACATTTTACAATGACAACAAGACACAATGAAAAAACTCTTGAATAGATAAATATATTTTAGATATTTATAATAGTGAGCAATAGATCCCTAAACATGAAAAACTACAATTATATGTCAATATATTTCCAATTATTTATTTATTTAGATTTTGACACAAATTATTTAATTTTAAAATAGTTATCAAATTATTATTGTATAATTTTTTAAAATTAGAATTCTTTATAAGAAAACATTTTATTGCCTTTCTAATAATATATGAAATATATAAGGCTCATACAATCATTTGAATTTTCATGGGAATCCTATAAAAATATACACGGGATGCACTGTTTACTTTCCAGAAAACTGAAATTTTTGAAAATAAAAACTGTGACGATTTTTTTGAACATTAACGGTAACTTCGCCGAGTTTACAAATTTATTTAAACAGATTAACCGCCGCAAGAACGCATTCAGGCAAGTCAAGACAGATCATTGGGCAAATTTTTTTTTACAAGGTGTCTGCAATTGATCATACTGTATTTGTTAAATTTCTCAAGCCAGTCATGGAGATTTTGAATCACAAGGTGCCTGCAATTGGTATGTGTTAAAAGAGTTATGCATTTTTCCTTTCCTCTGTATTCTCAATCCGGTCAATGTGCAATTTTTCTTTGGGTGCATGGAAATTTCTGGTGCAGAGAAATTTGTTTAGTTTAATTTTTAAAGATGATTAGTCAGTGAATTTCTGAGTTGCTTATTTATGTACCGATTCTTTTCAGTCTAATTTGGTTAAACACTCTTCATATGAGAGAAATGGGCAGGATAACGCCATCAAATTTGGTTTATATAGGCTTCAACTCCAGCTGGGTTTTCTGTGCATTTTGAAATTTGTTTTCAAGAATGGATTATTAACCATTTTTGCAATGAAATTTTTAGTCCAATTTTTCCTAATTACTCTTGTGTGTAGTTTTGAAAGCTCAAAACTACAAGTCCTACATTTGCATTGTTGATAGCATTCACAAGTCACCTCATTTTACATTTTGGTATTTCAAAAGCATTCTTAGCATCATTTTCTTGCATTCACATCAATTGGAAACCTTAAACATCGTATTTGCTTTTCCCACAATTTTAGTTACACTTTAGTAGTGTGTGTGTCGTTAGCATTCATATTGCTTGCATACATTGAGAAAAAACATACAGTTGCTCATTTAGTTGTATAAATCTTGTTTTGAATGTGTTAAGCCTTGCATAAGTCTTCTTGCATCTCATTCAGATTTCCATAAACTTTGTTGAAACATCCTGCATGCTGATCTAAACTAATTTATATCGAATTTCCTGGCTTCTTGAGTGATTTCAATACATAAAGTCCATAACTTATATTAGTTTGCCAATCGCTTGTGTCTAAAGATATATTAGCCTCACTAGAGATTTTCTTTGGCTAAGCTGCAGATTACGTTGTGGTGTGCTTATTGCTTACCTACAGAAAACAAAAAAGTAAAAGAAATTTGCCAATTGCACCTTTGGCTAAGCTGCAGGCTTACATTCTGGTGTACTTATTGCTTACATATAGAAAACAAAAAACTAAATTAAATTCATTAAGTATGCCTCTCATTCCTTTTTTGTCAATTCAGCAATTAGAATCCAGATGCTTATTGTTTGATCAGGATAAGCTTGGCTTTATCACATTCATCTATTTTCCTTAATTTATTGCCTTAGCAATCTAATATTCATAGGACGAATTGGTACTTTCGAAAAGAGAAACACTGAAATCCAAACACCGCAAGTCTGCTATGTACCTGGATTTCAATGCCAACCTGTGGAGCATTCTCAAACAATCTGTTCACACGCTCTCCATCTTCTACCATATGTTCCTGCCAGACAGTATCAATAAAAAGAATTGTAAACATGTCGAACCTTCTACTTGACGAGGAGTTGAATATATTTAGACTGATTCTGTTCTCAAAATATCTGTAGATTACCCAACATCAATGCAATATAAACAAAGAATATGACAGTAGCATCCACACAGACTTTATAAAAACACCAGACATGCACCACATATGCATGGAAGAAGAAAGTGCCATTTACATCAAGATGTTTGTTATGGTTTTCACTAGGCACTATATGTACTTTGAATCTTCAAATTATCTTGTGTGCCTGCAATGACAAAGTCACAGATGAAGTTATAGCTCACACAGGTCAGGCTTCAATTATTCTATCAAACTCATTATTTTATTCCTCCATCTGCGTGGCTGCGGCTCATAGACATTACAATGGCTGTCAGGAGTTTTGTCAGAATCCCATGCCTTATTGACAATAAGAAAAGACCTACTCTTAGAACAGGTCCTTACATCCATGTCCCCGTCAACTAGCATAACTTGCCCACCCATGCTAAATGGAAGCAATATTCCTGTCAGTTACCTAGACCAAAACTCAAGCAGAGACCCATACTTATCCCAAACTATGAGCCAACAAAATTCTTGCCCATTAACTTAACTCAACTGAGACATTTAATTAAGAGAAGCACATCGGCATCTGTGAACAGTGTCTCTTACAACAGTCATGTACTGTTCAACAAGATATATTCATGGCCCATCGTGGTCAATTGTATATAGTTTAGTCAAGAATAAGTTTATTAATCAACTTTAATGATTGATGGAATTTATTCATTAGTCAAGAACAGTACAGCAGCTTAAAAAAGATTTAAGTGCACAATCGACAACACACCAACAGTCAACTTAGATTTACAAAGATAATATTCTGTTCAATAGTGCATGCCAATCAAACAAAACCAGATTCTTTTCAAACAACAGCATAGACTGGTCAAATGACAGATTGTGGACATAGAAGATTTTCTGGCAAAGAGAAATCAAATAGATCAACAGTCTACCAAAGCTAGCCAACATGTTGAAGCCATACTCAACCTTACTGACATTGGGAGAACAGAATTTGTTGTACTATCCTCCAAGTACATGATAGTTTATGGATAGAGAAGCTCAACTTCATTGTGCGATTATTGAGGTTTATTTATTAAATTATTCCTATTCTATATACACTAAATGCTATTTGGTGGGATGACAGTGCACATTGGCCCAGTCAGCTGTACAGGTATAATTAGTGAACTCAAAATGACAAGGTCAGCCAGAAGATAGAAAAATCTTTTGTTTATACTGAAAAATTAGAAATTTCAGTGTAATTGTATTGATTATGTCGTAACAACAGTAGCACAGAAATAAATTAGCAAAGACTCAGCATGGCTAGAGTATAGATTTTTTAAGAGTAACTAGGAAAAAGGGGAGGAACTCAATAATTCAAAAGAATGGACGCTATATTTATAAGATCAACAAAAGCAAAGTGCATTGTCGCTAAGTGGATAACCTGTGTGAATCATGAGCAATTAATGGTTCATGCATTATTGCAAAGCTTTCAAGGGGCAGATGCTAAAAGGAGATATTTTTAATCAAAAACACCCTGAATTTTGGTTGTATGGTCGTAACAAGCTTATTTGATTAAAGTGGTGTTTCCATGGTGTATCAAGTTATTTGAAAGTTATTTGATTATTTATTAGGATTCAACTGCATCATATTGATTCAATCTTCAATGTTCATCAACCCATATTTTATGAGTAGTTGTTCACAAGAAACCATATTCCATGAGTAGTTTGTTCACGAGAACCCATATTTCATGAGCATGAATGGTCCATTTCACTCTCATTACATCTAGGTGATGCTCATTGGCATGAACCACTCAAACTTCCTAGGAGATCGTCCATCACAATACTACTCCAGCTCATGCATGATGCAGTTTGGCCCACAATCAAGCCCACATAGTTTTCTACCTCATTTGCAAAACCTTCAACAAGTGTCATGCCTTATGAATCATTCAATATAGAGCTCCCTAGATCATTCATTTCATATATGTGGTCTCCTTGCAATGTAGCAAATTATATTATAATTTATTAGGATTCAAACCCATACTTTCAAATAAATATTTATCAACATATATTTCATGAGTAGTTGTTCACACAAACCAATCTCTCATGAGCATGAATGGTTCACTTAGCACTCATTGCATCTAGGTGATGTTCACAAGGGTGAAGCTCAAGCATTCCTGGACCCATCCAAAGTACTCCTCCAGCTGTAGTGCATTTAACATGGAATTTCCTCATAATCATGCCCAATTAGCTTGCTACTCTGTTTACTCAAAGGTTATTTATGATTAGGATGATGCTATGAGCTCTTTTTGGCTTTGATTTAGGTTGTCTAGCATGTTTCTGATCTTAACTCTCAGGCTTTCCTCCAGTAGTTGTATATGCAACAATGGCTTCTTTTGAAGAGCAAGCCTTCCTGAGACAGAAAAATTAATTAGAACTAGAGATGTTTTTCCCAAAAAGTAATAGGAACTACCAAAATAGCTAAGATCATGAAATGTTTTCTGGCAAAAATAGGCATATTTATTATATTTTCTTGCATATTTTCAGCAAGAAATTTAGCATTACTCAAAATGTTAACTTCACGGAAAAACTTGTCTTATTAAGGTTGGTACTCAGATTCCTCCTTTTTTTGACAAAATTTATCAAATCCTACTGGAACTTTTCAGCACAAGAGTGCCATCTCAACTGACCTTATAAAATGTCTCCAATGCAAAATTGGGGTTTGCTCCAATGGTAAAAGTGAGAAAAGCAACATCTATAGAAAATTTTCGTAATTAAGTTTTAGTTCATGTGGATTTCTTCTCTATAGTTTACATTTTGTTTGCAGAATGGATCATTAACCGATTCACTTTTGGTTTGCTATTTTTTGCATTTTAGTTTTAGTTTTTTTAAGCATTCATAGGTGTAGGCTTGAATGTATGTGTTTGCAGAAGAGGGCAAGACAAGGCCAAAATATATGAACAGTTCATATTAGCTTCAATTTCAAGTGGGTTTTATTGACATTTTGAATTATGTTTGCAGTATGAATTATTAATCAAAGACTTTGAACACATTTGCCAAATTTGTATTATGTAAGTCTAATTTCATTAACCACTAGCTAATGCTGATTTGAACTTGTAAGTCTGCAGAGGAGGGTAGGACAAGGTTAAAAGATATAGAGAATTCTTCATATTAGCTTCTAAGTTCAAATAGGTTTTTCTAGTTCTTTTGAATTTTGTTGTATGATTACTAATTAACGATTTTTTGGTCTGTCTTTTTTTGACAGATTTTAACATATGGGTCTGCAGAAGAGCGCATGACGGAGCTAACAGAGAACAAAAAATCTCTTCATAGTAGTCTCTATCCCAGGTGGGGTTTTCTGTCTATTTTGAATTTTGTTTGTAATGTGCATTATTAAGTAATGAATTTTTCAGTTACCTGCTTTTTCATTGACAATTTTAATCTACATTTTTTGAACACTTTCTTGGGTGCAAATTTGGATTTAGTGCCAGTAGAAGAGGGCAGAACATTTCCAATAGCTATAGATATCTCTTATATCAACCTCCAATTTCAGTTGGATTTTTTTTTAATTGAATTTTGTTTGCATTATAGAAGGTTAACCAATGATTTTTTGGGTTGACCATTTGTGAATTCAAGTTATTAGTCTAAAAGCCTTAAGAACTCTTGGATGAAGGTTCGAACATATGGATCTATAGAAGAGAGTTAAGCAAGGCCAAAAAATCTATAGTTCTTCATATTTTTTCCCAACTCCAGGTGTGTTTCTCTATCCATTTTGATTTTTTTATAATATGGACATTTAGTAAAAAAAATGAAGTTATTCTGCTCATGATTTTGTTTTTGAATAATCGTTGTTTGCTATTTTCGAGCATTTTCTCTATCCTTTCTTTTTAACTTTCCTTTTCATTTTCTTTTGAGGTTTCTTGTATATTTTAATCTAGTAGTGCACCCCTTTTAAGGTAACTTTGGGCTTGCATTTTGCCTTGCCAATTGGGCTGCATTGTGTTTGGTTGTATATTTGTCCAATTTCAATATGTTATTATGTATGCATTTTAAAAAACTTAATTTTAAATTATGAAATAAATAATCTCAATACAATGTGATGGAATTTAGACAGATGTACTTCCCCTTTGGACCCAAGGAAGGAGAGAAAGAATCTATTATTGAGGACCCAATATATGTTGACACAAAATACTTTCTAACCAACTGCAGATGATTACCTGAGTTAATGAATTCTGAAAACTAGTCCTCTAATATTCTTTTAGAGACATTGTACATGCGAAGGGTAAATATGTAAATCTAATAACAAACCAAAAAGGTCAAGTGATCTTGTATAAATCAAAAGTTAGCCAAGCAATTGTTCATCATAGGATGTATAAAAAATGCTCTAAAATACCTAAAAGATGTGATCCAGAAGCTGTGTATCAAGTTTACATTAAGGTGCATTGGGTGTCTTTTCACAAAGTTCATTGAGGAATCTACGGATCAAGTGTACATTCCTCGGAAATATCTTTCATGCTCTTCAACTTAGATAGAAGATGTGTTTTGTGCTCCCTTCACATACAAATACATTTTTTAGAGATGAGCAATTAATAATTAACCAATCAAAGTACATCAGAAATAACCTTAGGGATATCAATCTTTGACTTGTCTCTCAATTTTAAGATGGCTTTGATCATATTTTCTCTAGTTATATACTCTTCGTTAGCACTTCTAGTTGTAGGACTGCTCAGTTGTCTTGAACATCAAATTTTTCACTCTCTTTTGCAGAAATTCCTTTTTTTATGTTGTCTTTGTAGCATCCAATTTTGGTGCAAGAGCACCTACACCTTATGTTCACAATTGGAGCATTATATGTTGGTCATAGAAGTGTCTAGGCCTCTTCAAGGCTCAAAGAGGGGGGAAGAAGCATTGTATTGAATTTTCAAGAAGCAACACCACGTTTTCTTGTGCAAATCTCTGTTATTCACTGTTTTCCTGAACTTTGCAGGCTGTGTACGGAATAGTACGAACTTGTAATGACTTAAAACCTTCAGTTTCATGTATATATATGTCTTACCTTTCCATTGAACTCATTCTGAAGGTTTAACATTCATTTTGGAGGGAGCATTCATAGATTTTCTGGAACTGCCTGTGTAGTGCAGAAAAGGCACTGTTTGGGAATTAATTTAATGGCTTAAGCCTTCCACCTACTGTCAATGCTGTTTCTCGGTGGTAAGGAAATCTACTATGGTAGGGTAACCTTTTTCATGCTTTATATGCATAGAGGAAACAATTTAGGTGGTTGGGGATGCTGCCCTAGGGTAGACTGAGTGCATTTTCATGTGGAACAGGGGTGTCCATGAAAGTTTGTAAAGAAACAGTAAAGGGATTGATATTGTGATGTATTTGTTTGTTTATGCAGGGTGTATCTATGATGTTTGATGCATTGGATATGCTTCTGGAAGCCGGGAGATATGAGTTTCATTAAAACCCTAGGTTAATGGATGATAAAGGAGGGTTTCATAGAACAGTAATAAAGAAGCCTTGAAACTGAAAATAAATTGTGAAATTTGATGTTTTGACACATAAAAGATGACTGTCCAACGATTTTTTGTGAAGAATAGTGGTTTAAAATAGACCTCCTTTGTAAATCTAGGCTAATTGGTGTCCTAAAAACAGGGCAGTTTGGTGGTTTTCAATATTGTGTCAAAGAACTCTCTTTGAATCTGTGGGAAAGTTGTCTTAGGTCTTGTTGGAAGTATTTGAAGGCATTGGTTTGGCCTTTGTACGGCCTTCTTAATAAATTAGATCCATTTGATGATTTTGAGGCCTAGAAGCCTAAAGGTGTTGTCTATGGACAGTTTAGAAGAATAGTGGTTTGAAAGGTTGTTTCCTTGTGTGAATTGGATCAAATTGAGTTGGGTATGGTGTTTTTCCACCTTGTCTGCCTCAAATTTGGCTTGCATGATTCTCAACTTCTCTCCAAAATTAAAAGCCCATATTGTGAAGCCACCATTTCTTATTCCAATTAGTATCCATCTTTGAGTCTTGTCTCACACTCCTCTTTAATATAGTGAAGCCCCATAATTTATTCTCTTCTGGAGTTGTTATAGAAACTCAACACACTAATAGTAGAATTAAACCCACTTCTACTTATCTACTAAATTCAACTTTACATTAAATGAAATATTTGAGATTCTTCATTGATTGTCTGAAACTCATTACATTAGAATTACCTTGACAATCACATTTAT
This sequence comes from Sequoia sempervirens, assembly GCA_007258455.2. Taxonomy (NCBI): domain Eukaryota; kingdom Viridiplantae; phylum Streptophyta; class Pinopsida; order Cupressales; family Cupressaceae; genus Sequoia; species Sequoia sempervirens. The sequence continues at coordinate 111,002 of VDFB02132340.1, forward strand.
TTATCTCTATCCTCTGCTCTAACTCTACATTGAACTTGACTTGTGGACTTTTTGGCCATTTCTTTGTAATCTGCACTCATTTTTCAATTTCACTCTCACTATCCTACAGATGGGATTTCAAGAGCTTGAATCTCCTACAACAAGTCCAAAAACCACTACCTTTTATATTGATTGCATATTTATCTCTTATCACACATAAAACACCACCAACCTCTTCTTCCTCTTAATTCCACTTCTTCTTTGAGAATGATTATAATTAACTAATCACAATCAGAAATGAGGAGAGTTTGATTTTTCTCCTCCATAATTGTTCCCCAAAATCTTTGTCTCTGCCAACAATTTTCCTACCCTTACATCTTGTTCTTACAATTTTCTCCTATCTAGAAACTTCTCTTTTGTTCTTAAATATTATATCCTGACATCCTCTTTAGTATGCAACTCCCCTATGACAAATTCGCCTTGAATGGAAAGGTAGAGACCATTTCCAAACTTCATCAATTTCAATGTGACATACTCAGTTATAGAATTCAGGAGCATAATCTTTCAAATTCCTATCCTTTAACTTTAAGTTTCCCTCGACACCAAAATCACCATATTCCAAGTCTTTATCTTTCCTCATTTTAACTATTTTGAATTGTACTTGATCCCACGAGTTTATGTCTTTTCAATTTTCCGCATGCAATATTTACACTCTTTAGATCATCCATTCGCTAATATTTTAAATACTCTTCTAAATGTTATCCTATCTATTAGCTTCTCATAATTCAAACTTCCAAACTTCCACAAAATGTAAGGGTGTTAATCTATGACTTATGACCCAATTTTAGAAAGGATTTAATGATATTTTCTTTAGGCCTATACTCTTTCAATTTCTATTTATTGGTTTGCATCCTCATCTTGAATATCAATTAATTAACTCTCTTCTAAAACTACTCTTCTTCCAATGTAAAACTCTTTAGTCGTCCCAATCTCACACTCTTTAACTCAATTAAACACCCTTTCTCTAGCCTATTTGATATGGGCTCATTGGAATGAATGGTTAGAGTAGATAGTCTTATCCAGATAAAGGACCCATTCCAATGAAAGGATGAATGACTCAATCCCAAGAGAGCATGTGAGAGAAGCCAAAAGTGGAATAGAGATACCATCATAGAAATCAAACTCACTAACAATATGATTAAACCTAATTTTTATTTCTCTAGTAAGGTCAAGAAATCCCAGAGTAATCAATGTGTTCATTGTTCATTGTGTTGTATTTTCTGCTTGTTGACATTTCTGATCCTAAAACTAACATGGTATCAGAGCGGGTTCAAGAAATCCGATCAGATTTGTCTAAGTAAGATAGTCTTGTAAATATATATATATATATATATATAAATGAGGGAAGATATTCTGATTACTTTGTTGAAGATTATTCCAATCATCTTGACATCACAAGGAATTGATTTATTATTGATTGGAATCAATAACAAAATAGGTTGATTATTGGAGAATATTATTTGAGAAATCGTGGCATTTTGGTGTTGAAGTCACAACCTTTGCATAGTTTGCATTCATCGATTTGAGGATAAAAAATTATTAAAAAAATAAATTGTGGCTCTTCATTCACAACACATTCAGCAACTTGGAGCCTTTGTTGGTGGTTATTCATGCAAGATAAAATCGTGGAAATTTTTTTTGGGAGCGCTGGCCTTTGAGGAGAAATCGTGGATTTATGTTGACTGATTTGAGCCGAGAATATCAGCGATTGGAGTCAAGGATAGATCGTGGTAACTTGCATACAAGTGGCGCTGCATACAGGAGAAGACAAAATCATCATTGGAGACAAGTTCGCTGCTACCCCAGGCAAAGAGGTGTTGAGATCGAAGATTTAATTGATGTTTTTCGTGATAAGGCAGAGGATAATGCAAAGAAGGTGACAAAATTGGAGTTGTTATTGGAGACTGCTACACAAGAGAAATGTGATCTTCAAAAACAGCTGAAGTTGGTAGAAACAAGGTTTATGGAGACTGAAACTAAAGCAAAACAGTTTTTTGAGCAGATATCTGAATTGAGGGTGAAGATGGAGGATTCACTGGAAAGCTATAGGAGGCTGAGAACAAAATTGAGGTCTTGCAACTTAACTTCAAGGATGCACAAGACAAATTGGAAATACTTGAAATAGATCTGAAGAGTGCTATTAAAGAGATAAGTATTTTATGTTTGTACCTTTGAATAATGATCATGGATTTAAATAATCATGTAGTTAATAATAATTCATGCAAACAACATTGGGAATAGTGAATCATGTATGCTTCTAGCATTGGTCCGTATATTTCTTTTTAGGGTAGTTTAATTCTATGAACTATTATTAATCTCTCTAAAATGTAGGATGGAGAGAGATTGCATAAAGAATTCAAAGGGAGGAAGAGCTTGAGGCATCTGGTGAGGAAGTCATGTTGGTTGGAGAAATGAACAAACATGAAGACTTAGCTTACAGCCATGGGACTAAGTTGGTGGCACATAACTTCACTGGATACATCTCTCGACGGCACAAGGTTGGGTCAGCCTTGGATGGAGAGTTTGTATCAACAAAGAAGATTAAGAAAGATGAAGACACTAAACAACAGAGAACCTATATAGATTATCATTGCAATCAGCTACTTCGAAGAGGAGGAAATGACATTCAAAGAGAGTTAAATTCCGAGAATTCAAGACATGAGTTGAGACGTCATGTTGAGAGACTCCATGACGACATCACATTAAGAGACTCTATGATGAATCCTTGTACATCTCTAAGACTGAGATGTGTTTCTTTCCACACATGGGAGTAGCCATTGTGGACGTCATGTTGAGAGACTCCATGACGATATCACATTGAGACTCCGTGATGAACCTTTGTACATCTCTGAGACTGAGATGTGTTTCTTTCCACACATGGGAGTAGCCATTGTGGACGTCATGTTGAGAGACTCCATAACGACATCACGTTGAGAGACTCCATGATGAACCTTTGTACATCTCTGAGACTGAGATGTGTTTTTCACAAATGGGTGTAGCCATTGTGGACATCATGTTGAGAGACTCCATGATGAACTCTTGTACATCTCTGAGACTAAGATGTGGTTTTTCCACAAATGGGTGTAGCCATCGTGGGCGTCATGTTGAGAAACTCCATGACGAGGATATCTGGAAAATACCTCCCTAGCTAAGAGGGAGTGTTAGTGTTGTAGCAGCTGGAGATATTTTCTCCTAATTATATTTTGATCAAGGCAGGTCGGCCTTTATTTTTTTATAAATAAAACTTGTATTTTCTAGGTCGGCCCTAGGAAGGTGGGCACCTAGTTGGATATATAAAGAGGATAGAGTCCTCTTATTCAAACATCAATTCATTCACTCTCTAATTCGCATCTTCAGCAGCAGCATCAGTTCACCTCCTAGCAACAGATTTGATTCTAAGAAGTGTCATATTTTGTATTTCGCTTCAAGGAGAAGTGTCTCCACTCATTGTATTAGACTTGGCCTTGTGTAGGGCCTGATTTGTAAGCAGTATTCCGCACTTATTATTCTGATATATAAGAGAATATTCTTTGTTTGGTTTTTCTCCCTCGAGTAGGAGGGTTTTCCTAGGGTAATCACTGTGTTCATTGTTCATTGTGTTGTATTTTCTGCTTGTTGACATTTCTAATCCTAAAATTAACAGTATTCTTAGTTGTTCTCTAACCTCCTCTTGATCCTCTCTATGCTTGACTTTATCGGCTCTATGTTTCTTGGTTTTCACTCTTTTGTTTCATTCTTTTGTCTTGTATCTTCTCCTTTGTATATCCTTCTCAACTGCAAGACTCCAAAATTCTATTTCTGCAAGACACTCTTTATCTTCCTTCATGCCAATGCCAATTAATTTGTCTTCTTTATTTGATTCATCTTCTCTTTTCAAAGCAACCATTCGATGCCTTCTTCTTTTCTTAATAATCATCTTTACGGGCCACTTCACCTTCTTGCACATTGGACAATACCAAACATATTCTTGGTATCCTTCCCCAAGCCATTGCTATACTACAAGCTTAATATCTTTCCTCAATCTGCAATACACATCTCTCCAAGAATCAATGAATATAACTAACTTCTTCATCAAACCCATTTGAAACTCTCAACTTCCTCTTTCTAGACCTTTGAGGCTCTGATACCAAAATGATGCAGAGGGATAAACAAATGCAAGAAAATTAAGGTTTTCAGATTCTATAGACTCTACTGAAGGTTTTTCAAACCCCACTTGTTAGGGTGAACCGAAAGAAACAAGTTTCTTGCTTAAACCCTCATAGAAACCTAAGGTTTTGACAATCTTTATGACAAAGAACACACTCAGACCTTCATAAATCCCAAAAATGATTGAATTAGGACTTGTTGACATGGTTTTTGAGACCGCACTGACACAGAATAAAGTTTCCCAACGGATACTCTATCCTCTCTTGAACAAAGTATCCAGCATGCTAAGATTGTGAGTAAGATCATGCTTTCAACTCCAAGGTTCCTTTGATGCGAATAGACTCAGTTGGCTCGATGTGATTTTGTTGGTATTTCAAGGGGACTTACACAATTGTTCGACAGTTGATAGCAGACAGCGGACTAAGGGCTTTCATATAATTCAAATGATTTGGCAAGTGAGCACAAGTTTCCTAATTCTAACCAGAAATGAACTGAAATTAAAAGGGTGTAGGGATAAGAATGTTCTAGTCTACTCTAAAGCGTAGGACACGGTGATCAATTCTCATAGACTTCAACCGAGCTCCGTTTTGCCTCACTTCGGACAGCTTCCGCGGAACTGGTGCAATCTTCAGAGGAGTGACTCAAGATGTTCAGATTACGATCTAGCATGAAGACACCATCACAACGATGCATGCCAACATATAAACCATAATCGAAGTTAAGTTTCACAAAGTTCCAGTTGACCACGCAAGGCGAACCCACCATCAGCGAGCCCGCTAGTGGTATGGACAAGCGAAGTCTTGTTCAAATCAACACATTCCACAATTGCTAAGTACTTGCATGAAATGAAATCTACTTTACTTTAAGCTACTTCAAGATGCTACGTGAATTGGAAGGACGAAGAAGCCTCAACAACTACTCATAACAAAGAAGAAATCACCATCAATGAAAATTCTTTTATTATGAAAGCATACATGACAACTTCTTACAAAGTATCCAAAGGGAAGACTTTCCTTCCTTTTCAATCTAAACTACTTTACCTTCTACTCTATCAATTTCTCTCTACTCCTTCTCTAAGCTCTGCTTCTACTTCTAAATCTAATTTCTAATGAATTACAAATGAGGGAGACTCCCCCTTTTATAGATGGCCAAGTCCAACGGACGGCTTAGATTACAATCGGTTGGGTGGCCCAGATCGTGCCACCTCAGCCCTGAACAAGATTCGCCCTAAAAACCGCCACCAAGAGGAGTGGGGTAATAAATGAGCCATAATGTCCACCATCATTCTTCTAGAAGATTCCCATTTGTAGACGCATTCATACTGTTCTCGATCTTCTTCTTGATGTTGTTCTCCAACTTCTTCTTTGTCACTTGAGTTATACTAAGTCTCAACACTTAGCCATTTTTTGCAACTTTTCTTCCTTCATGATTTATCATCTTGAACTACTTGCTTCAAATCATCACCGCCTGGTCTTGACGTTCCTCCTGCAAAACAAGCAAGGAGAAGAATATTAGAACGCTTCATAACATAAATTCAACTTACTCACCAGGATTTCGCACTTTAACTTCCAAGAGTTCATCGCCTTCACTAGCCAACTTTTGCCTTGTTCACAATTCTTTATGCCTTAGCCAAATTTCCAACCTATCTTGCATTCTGCCTGGCATACTTCACTCTGATATTTCATCTAACTCAGACTCGAGAAGAAATCCTTTCATCAGGAATTTGATAAAAAATTATCTAGGTGATTACCTTCAAATTCATCCACCAAGGCAATTTTATGTCAACAACACATTTTATTCCATGCCTTAGAAATTTTTCAAATTTTCCCTTAGGAAAACTCACCAATCCTGTGCCCATTTAAAATCTTCACCCTGAAGGCCGCAGCGAAGCATGGAAGACTTTAAAATCAACTCCTCATCGATAATCTTCAATACCCAGAAGAAAATTTCCTCCAGAACGCGATGAATCCATGGGTGCACGACGAGCGGGTTCATTTAATTTTAAATTTTTTTTGAACCTTAGACAATATTACTCCATCAATTTAAATCCATCTGTGATCATCATGTTGCTCTGACCTAAGAAATTTTGAAGTTCATCCTGCATTATCATCGTTCTGACTCCATCACTGGAAAATTGTCCGTGCTTCGGGAAGAAGAATCCACCACCATGAGCTCTAGGCGTTTTTTCTAAGGAAGAAAATACTTTGCCTTGGAAAATTTGAATCACTTAGCACTTTGAAAATTTGCCTTAGAAAAATTTTTTTTCATCCTCCTGTGGTGAGAAAATTCATCAACTTCTCTTAAGAAAATATTTCTTGAAAGCATCACGCTTAACATATTTTATTTTTTTATTATTTGGCAATTTCCAACGCCTAGGCATGTTTTTTTTTATTCATATCACCTTGCACCTGGCGCATTTAGCTTGTCGTGAAGGATATTTGTCACGCCTTGGTCACTTTCCTCTACCGACTTTACTTTGTTTAGCGCCTTAGCAATTATCATCTTTCCTCTTTGTGTCTTGGGCGCATTTCAACATGTGTGGAGGATGGGCGCATATGGAAGGTAGTGAGGAATATCCCACACTTAGAATTTTTTTTAAACATTTCTACCTTGCATGAGGGCGCATATAGCATGTAGAGGAGAATAACTTTCTAACGCCTTCCCTTTGACTTGTTGACTTCTCAAATGTGGGCGCATTTTGTATGATGAGAAGGATGACTTTTACCACGTCTCCAACAAATGACTTTTCAGCTTCCTAGATTTTGTCTTCACATGCCTCTATTTGGGCGCATTTTGCACCTCATGCAGGATGAAAACATTTGACTTCTTTGACCCTTTCTTTCCTTGGGCGCATTTTAGCCTAGGAGGTGGATGAAACATTTCATACTTAGAATTTTTTAGCATCCCACTACCTTGAGATGGGCGCATTTTTCTATGGGTGCTGGATGAAAGTTGTTGACTTTCTTTGACCATTTGCTGCATGGGCGCATTTTGCATAGGCTGCAGGATTAACATCTTTCACTCCCTTGACTTCCTTCTAATATGGGCGCATTTGAGGCCTCTAGGAGGATGAATTTCATACTTAGAAAATTTTGAATGCGGCTAGCTTGCATGTGGGCGCATTTCCCCTAGGCAGGTGGATGAAGTTTATACTTAGAAAAATTTTCATGCTTCTTCATCAACTTGGGCGCATTTTCAGGTAGTTGCAAGATGAAGTTCCAGACTTAGCTATTTTTCTCATCTTCGCCAGCTTCTCTGCCCTGCTATTTATAGTAAGCCCTCTGATTTTTGCATCTCTGAAGCTCAGAACGACTTGAAATTTTGAACACTACATCTTCCTGACCTTGTTGTCCTGTTGACACTGCCATTTTTAGTTGACCTGTTATTTTTAGCCCATTTCTGAAGGTGGTTTACTATGAATAGTAATTGCTTGCTTCTGATAGCTCCACTGCTCCGATTAACTTGAAATTCGAATGAGGCGCTCCTCACCACGTGACCTGCCTGTTGGCATCAACGCATGCACCTGACTTGCTATTTTTATCCTGTTTCCAAATTGACTTACTATAAATAGTAAGTGCCCCGTTTGACTTAAAAAAAACCAAGTAAAAAGACCCTACATGGTCTTCCATGGTCCTCTAAGACCTTCACAAACTCAATTAAGACTCCTAACAACAAAATCCAAAACTTACATTTTTTAGGTTGCTAGATGCTCCTACATCACGTATCCTAAAATTGTTACAAACTTGGTCCTCTTTATGCTTCAATGGCATTAACCCGTGTCTCCAACCATTTATGGTTATAGTATACATATATTTCCTCCCATCATATATAGCCTATTGGTCAAATTGGCATGGCCTCCCTAATAATAGGTGACACACATCCATCGATATTACATCAAACAAGACTTCATCATGATAACTTACTTTTATGGATCTTACCCAACATTGTTTATTGACTATGACTTTGCATTCTCTTTGCAACCAAGAAAATAAGTGTTTGGTTGCTTCTACCTCTTCAACTTTAATTTTTCTTCCATCTTGTCTAACACCAAATTATCATTACTTTCACTATCAATGACAGTCTTGCAATGCTTTCCCCTTGCTTTGCATCTAGTTCTAAACAATTTCTTTCTTTGTACCGGTCCTCCTCCCTCAATATGCTCCATCAAGGCCATTATCATCATTAGTGACTCTACATGTTCAAGACTATTTGGTTCATAAGATTTGTAAGGTTCCACTTCCACATATGCAACTTTGGCATTGTTCAAGTTGACTATTTTCCTTGGTTTTGGAAACACTCAAATTCTTGATGTCCTTCTTTGCACTTGAAGAGTGTCCCTTCGAAGGTTCTCTTGTCACTTCCTCTATATCCCTTTCTTTCTCTTTGGTATCTGATTCTAATGTATCTTCCTCCTCTTTGTTCTTTTGGTGGTAGTTACTATTCTCTTAGCCTTTGTTGTAAGCCTCATTCCTTGTTTCTTTGTCGTAGTAAAATGCATTGTCTCTATAATCAAAATTATCAACCCTTTTTCCTTCCTTTTTGGGTCTTTGATCACCGCACAAAGATCTATCTCTTTGTGGTCTCTCCACTAGTCAATTTTGTCAATTCCCAAATCTCTTTTTTAACTTGTCTCCTACTTTGGTCACAAATTGGTATGCTTCCTTTGAGGTGGTTAATCTAACAAAGATCAATTCTTTGTAAATATTCTCTCTTAATCCATTCATGTACCTCATAACCTTTACTTTTCCTAACTCAATATGTTTTGTTCTGATACTTAGCTTATGAAATTCTTGAGTGTATTATTTTACAATCATATCCCTTTGTCTTAGACTTCGTAGTTTCTTCAATCGATAATCCATTGGTATAAATTTCCTTTTCAATTTTGTAACCATCCTATCCCATTTTGTTACTTTCTCTCCATTCCTATTCCTTTTTAGTTGTACCTATTTTCAACCAAATAGTGGTATGTCCCTTTAGCTTAGTTTTTGCAAACCTTACCTTTTGAGTCCTTATCTCTTGTTATTGAAAATACTCATTTAATTAATTTATAAAATAAACTATTTCTTCAATATTTAGGTCACTATAATAGTTTGGAACTTCCATCATAGGTCTCTTGCTAATTTTATAGATGGATTTTAACACCTTCACCTATTCTAACTCTTATTCCTAATCTTCTAGACCTTGTACCTCATATTTGACATCTCCATATTCATTGCTTTCATCATACTGCTTTGGGTTTTAGCCCCTTTTTAATCTTCTTCTAAGGATTTCAATTGAACTATATTTTCCTTTTCCTCTTTAAAACTTCGTCCGATTTCCCAACTATGTTGGACTTACCTAGGATTCCTCAAGCAACGTCTTCCTAGATCTATTGAAAAATTCCTCTAATTAATGATCCGACTACAATCACCCTTGCATCTACCTCTCAATTGGTGATTTGTTGACAAGATTCTTGCAAGTCACCTTAGTCTAGTGTTTTATTCTCAAGAAAAACCCATATAACAATTGATTATCTTCCCAATATTTGAACATTATGCTTTGATACAAATTAATGCAATCATGGTAGGAGGGTCCAATGAAGGACTATCCAACCATGCAACCCCCAAGTTACACAAACAAATACAATTAGAACACATCAAGATTGACATAAATATATTCTGGGAAAACTCTCAAAGTGGAAAAAACCCAACCTCAAAAGATTCCATATTTAATTATTAATGTTGTAGAAAAATTACGACCTTCCATAATGGCATACAAGTTATGTTGCAACTGGTGCAAGGGCACCATAGGTTTTCATGCCCCAAGAGGGGTCAAAAATTGAAATTTTGTGATTTGTGATGCTCCATCAAGGTCCTTATCATCATTAGCGACTCTCCATGTTCAAGATCATCTAGTGCACAAGATTTGTAAAGTTTCACTTCCACATATGCAACTTTGGCATTGTTCCCTAACTATTTTCCTTGGTCTTGGAAACACTCAAATGCTCGATGTCCTTTACATTTGAAGAATATCCCTTTGTGATGCAGAGCAAGAGGATTCACAATTCAACATAAAGGGAACATATTTCACAATAATGGGCGTCAACTCACATACCCATCCCTCAAGGCAAATTGCATTTACAAATGCTTGATTTCAAGACACAAAAACAAAGATAAAGCATAAAAATTCTTGTAGAATCATCAAAACACATTAAACAATAGAAAATGAATGATTCAAAACCATTTCCCAACCAGTACTCATGGTTTTACATCAAACTCACACATTGAACCCTCAATTTAGACTTCCAAACATGACTGTGTCAACAGGGCAGTTAACTTACAAAGGCAACAAACTTGTTTAAACACCAAACCCTGAAAAGGGAGGGTTATAAATACATCCCTACACCATTCCAAACCAATAACATACAAGAATGACTTTATAACCACGAACAAACTTCTTCAAAACCCTCTGTTTACTGTGTTTTTCCATAATTTTACTCAATTTCCAGATCTAGGGATTCCTTGAACCAACTCCAAACCAAACATTCAAGGCCTGAAACTTTGGAATATTTTAAAAAACATCTAAAACTCCTTACACACCAATTTTTAGGATATTTCAATGACTAAAATAAGAGATATGCAATTTTGAATGCTTGCTGCCCTATGTAAATCTGAACTTGACTGTTTCTACCAAAATGAGCATATATTTCTTAATATTCCATGAAATGACCTCAAAAAAATGTAAAAAGAAATCTAACTCATTCCTCTATCCAACCATATAGTATTTAGTTCATTTGGAGGCCGTACCTGCTCGTACAATTTGTTGCAATACGACTGTTACAGAGAAATCTGGAAATTGCAGCCACAAAAACCTACATAACTTTCATTCTACTTCATGAAAATGAATGAAATAAAAACTAAAATTCAGTAGACACATAGGAATATCAAATCAGATGACTTCCCCTTGAAAATATTGAAGTATATAGCCGTACAAGTCTCTGCAACTTCTGTTTTCTCAGAAAAAATCAGAAAAATGGAGGTTTTCATTGATTTTCACTAAAAAAACTTCAAATATCATTCCTCCTCCCTTGCCTCATGATGTGTGAGGATTATTTATGCCTTTAAATCCATAATCAACTCCAACCAATCGACAAAAACCTACCTTATACCTACCATGACCCTTAAACTCCTCAATTTGCCTTTTTTGCCAACTTTGCATTTTTGCAATTTTACAAGATTTTCACATTTTGACACACTAACCCCTATAAGACCTCAAATACATCCAATATGGTCTTGTATGACCTTACACATGCATTTTACATGAATTTGGACCTTCACATTGTTTTACAAGAAATTTTGCAACATTTAACACAACTTGCACCTTTTTTGCAAATATGACAAAAATTGACCAATTGACAAAATTGATCACTCTACCTATGCAAACACCTATAAAATGGCATAAACACATTAAAATGGTCTTGAGAGACCTTATTCAATGACCCCATAACACTCCTTACTCATTTGTTTACAATTAGGCCTCATGGAGTCTTGAAAACAAACTGGTGCTCCTGCACCATTCTCGCCAGGAAGAAAAAACTCAAGTCTCTTGAGTTAAAAAAATGTAAAGCACCTACAAAAAGAAATGAATCTTCACCACCTACAATCACAAAAATTTGCATCTTCATTTTGACCCATGGCTTTTTTTTCCTTGAAATCATAAGCACAATAAGTGAATTGTGTCTTCCTGTCATCTTATCATCCTGTGCATGCTCACACTCATCCATGCAATCTATGCCTTGATTTTCCTTCTACTCTATGAACCAAAATGTCTCTACATCTCCTGTATCAAGATAACAACAAATTTCGACGTGGAGAAAACTGAAAATGCCGTTAGTCTCATCATGAAACAATGAAGTAAATATCTAATTCTCATACCTTGGTGGCTCAATTTGTAACTGAAAATCTATTTCACCTTTGTCCTCTTCTTCTTCTTCAGGTGTAGGCACCAACTCTTCATCATCTTCTTCCTTATCCATTGAGTCTTCTTCATTTGTTGTCTTCATGTCTTCAAGGTCTTCATTCTCTACTTGTTTGAACTCTTCATTATTAGAAATCTCTCCAACTTGTTTGCTTTCTTCTCTGTTTGACATAGTCTTCATCTTCTTCTCTTGTTTTCTCTTCATGATTAGCCTCTTGATAGGCCAAACAACTTGCCTCTTAACTAATAAGTGCCAACTAGATTTTAACTGCTTCCATTCAGCCTCAAGCCTTTCTATCCTCATACTAATTGCCTCCATTCTTTCATCTCTTGATCTGGTGGTATGAGCCCTAATTTATAGTCATACTAATTATTTTTTGTGCAGCAATCCAGGTACTTGAATTGGTGGTATGAGAGCTAATTTATAGTCATATGATGCAACCCGATTTAATATGAAAGGTTGTGATTATTTAACTAGACATTCTAGTTACTAATGATATATTGCTACTATTGTCATATCAGTAAATGTGATTAACATTTGTTTTTCATATGCCTTGAATGTTTATCCATGATAGAAGGAACTAAGATTACAAGAGGGGAATGGTGATGGGGCACTCTCCTAGGTATGTCACCTTAGATAAGGACCAAATGAGCCCCATGAGGCCAAGGGGGTACAAAGGAATCAATGCTTTGGGCTTAGGAGAGATGGCATTTTCAGGGCACCCATTGTAATCTCACTCCTCTATCATGGATAATCAGCATAAGAGGTCAAATCATAGAGAGAGGTAAATGGTTGGCAAGATGAGGGGATAATGGAAAAGACACCTCATATGGATGGCATGGGCCACATGAGGCCAAACCCTACAAAACATGAATGCGACCATAGATGCTCTTAGGTCTCACCAAGGAAATGGGACGGAAGCCACCCCAATCCAAACGTACAATAACACCACACCAAGGTCCACCCAAGAGTAAGTGGGCCTCCCTTCTTATCTAGGGAAGGGTCATCAGGGGAAGAAGGGGAAGTTAACACATCTAATTCAAAATTGAATGAACTTGCTACACTATATGCAAGGCTTGACCCTGAGGTCAAGAAGAGCATTCCTTTTAAGGTATATTGTAATGCTAGAAAAAACAAGGCCCACAGGAAAATAAAGAATCAAACTAATCAACATTTTCAATGCATTGTAGGCAAGTTGGCCATCCCAAGTTTTGATGGATCAGGAAAACCACAACCCATTCATGGGTCCAAAAACTCGAAACCTACCTATCTCTCAATCCAATGTTAGAAGAAATTCCATTAAATTTTCCATATTGCACTTAGAAGGGGTTGCCCATGATTTGTGGAACCATGGTCTAATCACCCAAAATCATCAAAACATAAAGACTTATGATGCCTTCACAAAGTTACTCATTGAGAGGTTTGACCAAACACACCCCCAAAATCACTTTAAATAATTAACAAGAATAAGACAAAGGGGAACCCTTGAAGAATATATCATTGAATTCCAAATATTAGCAGTTATGGTCCCAAAAATATCCAAGGAGAGGCTCACCTATTCATATAAGGATTATCTGATTCACTCCATGCCCTCGTAAGTACTTTTGACCCTACCACACTTAGGGAAGCAATCCAAAATGCCACATGTCTTAATGCTAAAATAAGAGAAAGGGAAAGGGGCCACTCAAAAGGGAAGATAAGAACTTCTATGGAAAGGATGGGCACAAGAAACCATACCTTTCTTATCATGACTGAGAGGAACTAAGGAAGAAGGGTCTTTGCTTTGATTGCAAGAAAAGATGGGAAAGAGGACACATTTGTAGACAAGATAAAAACCAGGAAGGAGAGTTGTGTTTTAAATGCAAAAAAGTATGGAAACCAAGACAAAAGTGCCAAAATAATTTAGCTATTTCTTCACATAATTCAATGCTATACATGCTCATGCATCAATATTTAATAAGGTCATACGCTCATAACTTTAGAAGGAAAACTAAAAGTGTTCTCACAACCAAAATCCTAGCTTTTATGACACAATTTTATGACCTGCATAAACATAGATTTCCTTCTTAAAGGTGTTGGAATGAGACAACATATTTGAGGACTAATCATTAATGACATAAAATATGCATCAATCACCCATACACACACAATGGAACAAATATTGAGAAGGTAAAATGACTAAAATTTTATTCATAATAAGATGCTTCAGCTGATACAAATCTGCAAAACTAATTGAGAATACATAAAATTTCTATCCTATATCGCAAAATGAGTTACAATCTCATCTCTTTTTGCATAAGGAAAAAGAGGAAAGGAAGAACTGGCTAAAAAGAGTTGGAAGATTTTGCTTTATGGAAAGCCACCTTAGATAACTAATGCTGAAAGAGGTTGCACCTCATAGAAGATGTTGAATGTGCATGAAGAGTTGAACTGGATGTGAACTCTATAGTTGAGAGTTGACTTGAACTCTTTGACTTGCGCATGCTCCTTGAAGTTTGATTCAACTAAAGTAGAACTGAAACTCCAAGAGAAGCATGAAGATGATAGGAAAAAGTTGAGTTTAACCTCTTTGCATGAGGTTTTCAAGTTTTTGGGCGTATAAGGAAAAAAATCCTTTATTTAAGCGCCTCAAACTACCCCAAAATGCATAATTTTAGGCTCAAACCTTACTTAACTCCAAATTAATCCATATGGGCCTCTTAAGTGGGCCTAAACTGCCCCAAATTGTCACTAAACTGAGCAAGAACATAACCTAACCTCATAGATTGCACTGTCTTCTTTAGGTTGCACTTGATTGTGATCTTTTCATAGGTCATTTCTTATGCTTTTCAAATTTCATACCATGTCTTCACAAGGTTGTCATCACATTCTACATGTTCATGAGGATTGCCTTTTTTATATTCTTGAAACTTTGTCCTTAGAAACTTCATTCATACACTTGACCTGTGACTCCCCCCTTTGGCTTCCTAACTCTGTCACTCATTAATAGTGCTTTGACTGTGCCTTCCACTTGATCAAAGGCCTCTTAACTTTGAATGTTTCAAGCTCCTTCAACATCAAATTACTGAATGACTAATACTACAAATAGCCATATGATTAAAATTGTTTGTGCAAGGCAGCCCAAAACTTGTTCTCCGTCTTTATATCATCATTGTGCAAACATGCCTGTAACCTTCCTAGCATAAGTAGAAAAATATTTAAATTTTCCTTCCTGACACTTATTGTTAAATTCTTCAGCTCCCTGCTCTTTAGGAAAGATCTTTAACTCTCCATTATTGTTCTTTAGAAAATAGAAAAAGTCGCTTTTTTCTCAAAACAAAACACTCAAAAGATACCAAACCATGCTTTGATGCATTAGTAGTATTCGTTTAGATCAGGTAACCTTGGAATATTGAATTGCTTCCCGAAAGTAGCTAATTATCATAGAGAACTTAAGCTTTCCCATAATTTGAACTAAGTACTTTGGCTGCAAAATAAAATCTATGGAGGCTTTTTCTTTATTAGAGACAACATGGATGCATCAACATACCTATCTTTTCCTTGATCGATCTTTCACGCATGCTTTTGCATGGAAGGGATATGATGATATATATGAACTCTATAAGTAGTTTGAACTCCTTTTTTCTTTTAACAAGTACTCCTCCATGTCCAATCTACCCTGCAACAGGCTTTCATAGCACCGGAACCTAAAAAACAAAAGTGAATTCAATATGCATGTGCTACTCCATGTTGCAACTGAATACAAGGCTGTTTGAGCATATGTAGGCTGCCAAGAAGATTGAGCAGGGGTAGGTGGGTGGAAATCATATTTAACATGTTGGTTTGTTTAAATGGAAAAGGATGTAATGTCCCTTATCCTAATTTTCCCTAGAATTCACCTATTGATCACAAATTCTACAAACTAGGGTTAGGGCTTTCACCTTATCAAATAAATAACTTCTTAATTATGTAATCATGGATTGAAACCTGCATTCAACATATGAACAACATTCCCCAATATGTATATATGTTTGTTAGCATTAGACTATTGCAATCACATTTATAGATTATCAATAATGCAATATATTATGAAATTGGGGGGACATGATGGATCCGTCTGAAGCCATATGCCAAGCCTAAGAGGGTGTATACCACAACGCTCCCCATTGGAAACTTGTACTTGCTTTACCCATCAATTTCACAACCCCTAAAGACACTTTCCATCATGTGGGATTGGACGGAGGTCGCAAGTGGGCTTTTGGGCTCTCTACCACTCCACCCCTGGACCTTCCTTATTGAGGAATTGGGCAGAGGTCGCAAGTGGGCTTCTAGCCTCTACCACTACACCTCAAGCCCTTCCACAAGATGGGTTTCAAAAAATCAAGCACATCATATATTCTATCACAAGAAATTATTCATTAAATATTCTTATTAACATATGGGCAATATGCATACATATGTAAACAATAATTTGCAAAAAAATACCAATTTGTGATGATGAACTGGACTGATTCTCTTTTGTTTACTAGTTTGTAAGTTTCTTCTCCTTAATTGATCCATTTGTTCTTGACACTCAGAAGATATCGTTAGTGTGAATCCAATAAATAAGAATCTATTTTCCATACTTATTTTAAAGCATCATAATTACTTATAAGGCTCAATAATTGTTGCAAGCATCATTACTGCATAATCGTATTATATTTATATTTATATATATATATATATTCCTATGATCATTTTATATGAACTTATCTGATTATGCCTCCTGTTGCACTCAGAGATATCATCCAGGTTTCTCATTTATCTCCTTTATTCTGTTTCTCCTTCCAATATCTTATTGTTTGAATAATAAATACATTCACTATAGGTGAGGGAGGATTTAATATTATTCCAATTATATCAATGGTTACTGCTATATCCATGTAGACTTCCCCCCCCCCCATTCGATCTATTTATACATGTTGCTACACTTTAGAAGTATATTCCATATTCCTTACTTCATAGTTTATGCTCATCCTTTCCCTATTATATTCGTCGCTATTTCTTCATATTTATTTATGCTTGATTCTTCTTAGATATTGAATGATATTTTCCTTCTCAAATTGATATCTTTTTATCTCCTATTTCTAGCCTTATTCTCTATCTTTTTTTATCTGCTATATTTCTCAAATATATTACAGATTACTTTCCTCTCTCCCCCTCCTTCATTTTTCATTCTTTATTTATACCTTCCAAGAAATGCGTTTCCTTTGGAAGGCACAATGTTTCATAATAGATACACCTCCTTCAAGAGAGGTGACTTTTACAAAGGATCATCCTTTATTAACTTTCTTAATGAAACACTGAACAAGTGCCAATAGTGTGTTTTATAGGTAATAAACACCAAGCCCTACTATTAGGGAATCACACCCTTAGTGACCATTATGGAGTCACCTCAAATCTCCTATTCTTGGCATATGGTTTATGTTATTTTAACATAATCATAGGGTTATTGGTATTGTTGTTCTATAGTCATTCTTTTGTTGTTTGTGCTTAATTTGGTTGTTAATATAAGCAATATTATTCACTGCATATGTTTATATATATTTAATATAAATATATCATATGTTAATATATTTATTAGTTATGTATATTTGTTGTTGTTTATTATATGTTTTTTTAACATATTATTTATATTACTTTCCTATATTTAATTTTTTATTATCATATTATATTTGTTATATATTTTATTTATTTATTTGTTTTTCAATACCTCATATTTCGGGGGCATGACAATCTTCCCTTCCCAAAAATTGTTTTCCCATATTTTAGGGCCAAGCCTAAGAGGTTGTATACCATAGCCCTTCCCCTTGGCGACTTGTACCTGCTTTCCCCATCAATGTCACAACCCTTAAAGACACTTTTCATCCTGTGGGATTGGGCGGAGGTCGCAAGTGGGCTTTTTGGCTCTCTACCACTCCTCCCTGCCCCTTCTTGAAGAATTGGGTGGAGGTTGCAAGTGGGCTTCTAGCCTCTACCACTACGCGCCAAGCCCTTCGACAGGATGGGCTTCCGACAATCAAGCACATCATATATTCTATCACAAGAAATCATTCATTAAATATTCTTATTAACATATAGGCAATATGCATACATATGTAAAAAATGATTTGTAAAAAAATAACAATTTGTGGTGATGAACTAGATTGATTCTCTTTTGTTTCTTGGTCTGTAATTTTCTTCTCCTTAACTAATCCATCTTTTCTTGACACTCAAAATATACCATTAGTGTGAATCCAATAAATAAGAATCTATTTTCCATACTTATTTTCCATAATTACTTATAAGGCTCAATAATAGCTGCAAGCATCAATATTGCATAATTGTATAATATTAATATATATATATATAAATATAATATAAGTTCATATAAAATGGTCATAGGAATATATATAAGATATATATAAGATATATATGTATATATACATATATATCTTATATATATTCCTATGACCATTTTATATGAACTTATCTGATTTTATATATATACATATACATATATATCTTATATATATTCCTATGATCATTTTATATGAACTTATCTGATTATGCATGTTGTTGCACTCAGAGATTTTATCTAGGTTTCTCATTTATTTCCTTTCTTTTGTTTCTCCTTCTAATATCTTATTGTTTGAGTAATAAATACATTTACTATAAGTGAGGGAGGATTTAATATTATTCTGATTATATCAATGGTTGTTGCTATATCCATGTAGACTTCCCCCCCATTCGATCTATTTATATTTATTGTTACACTATAGAAGTATATTCCAAATTCCTTACTTCATAGTTTATTCTCATCCTTTCCTTATTAGATTCATTGCTACTTCATCATATTTATTTCTGCTTGATTCTTCTTAGATATTGAATGATATTTTCCTTCTCAAATTGATATCTTTTTATCTCCTATTTCTGGCTTTATTCTCTATTTTTTTCATCCACTATATTTCCCAAATATATTACAAATTACTTTCCTCTCTCCCCCTCCTTCATTTTTCATTCTTTATTTATACCTTCCAAGAAATTTGTTTCCTTTGAAAGGCATGTTGTTTCATAATAAATATACCTCCTTCAAGAGAGGTGACTTTCTTAATGAAACACTGAACAAGTGCCAATAGTATGTTTTATTGGTAATAAACACCAAGCACTACTATTAGGGAATCACACCCTTAGTGACCATTATGGAGTTGCTTCAAATCTCCTATTATTGGCATATGGTTTATGTTATTTTAACATAATCGTAGGATTATCAATTGGTATTGTTGTTCTATAGTCATTGTTTTGTTGTTTGTTCTTAATCTAGTTGTTGATTTAAGCAATATTATTCACTACATATGTTTATATATATTTAATATAAATATATTATATGTTAATATATTTATTAGTTATGTATATTTGTTGTTGTTTATTATATGTTATTTAATATATTATTTATATTAGTTTCATATATTTAATTTTTAATTATCATATTATATTTGTTATTTTATTTTATTTATTTATTTGTATTTCAACACCTTATATTTTGGGGGCATGACAAAGGAATTTGGGTTAAAACTAGCTGCATGCTCAGCTTGATATGGTTGATAGGGAGGTATATGAGTAGAATTTTCATGAAATGGGGGTGAAAAGATTACTTTTCCATGATCTTTTGACATGTTAAAATGTTCAAAACTTGGAATTTACTTTGAAATGAAAGAAAATCAGCTTCTTTTCTTCATAAAATAAACATACCAATACTTTAGTCTACTTGAAACCAATAGATTGAAACTTTGAGTTGTCAGGTGTGTGAAGATTTTTTTCCTCCAAAGCTAGAAATTACTTATGTACACACAAACAACCAGCAATGAAAGGAAAAGCTTTGAACTATGAAAGTTCAAAGAGTCCCATTAGGCATGCCAAAAATTGTTGTCGCGAGGATAGCACCCTTAGCCAAGTGTGAAACTCAGCTATACTGTGAAACATTGGATCATCCTTTGGCTATGGATTGCCTTTAGTGAAGATGAACCTCCAGAGTGGGCCGGTTCCCTTGATGGACCTCCTATAAACTGTATTTGATCAAGGGATAGAAGAACTAAAATGGAAATATTTCTAATCCTAGGAGGTGATGCACCAAAATCTGTGACTTATTCCTACAGTTTTAACACACAAACTCTGAATTATTTAGCTATTTCTTTGCACAATTCAATGTTATACATGCTCATGCATCAATATTTCATAAGAAGTTCAAACACTCATAACTTTAGAAGGAAAACTAAAAGTGTTCTCATAGCCAAAATCCTTATTTTATGACACAATTTTATGACCTACATAAACATAGATTTCCTGCTTAAAGGTGTTGGAATGAGATAACATATTTGAGGGCTAATCATTAATCACGTAAAATATGCATCAATAACCTTGTTATCAATCTGAAGTTGCACCCTATTGAACCTGATGTTCAACACCTCAGTGTAACATGGGAAGACCTCTAAAGATGTGGGTTTCTTGTAAACAGAGGTCAACCTCCGGAGAATGCCGACTTCCTTTGGTATCACCTAAACTACTGATTATGTAAGGAAAAGGGAGAAGGAATGCATAAAATAAAGTTAAATCCTATGGTGATACATCGAACTGATAAGAGCAATGGAATACTTAGGTTACATTTGAATACTGATGATGGACATGGGACTGCACAACAAGATTCTTTAGATTATGCATACAAACAGGTTTGACATGCACACACTTTCAAGAAGGAAAAGCAAACTTTCACAAATTAAAAGCTCATGTGCAATTGAGTAAACACAGTTTATAACCTACATGATACTACTTTTGCAAAGAAAGGCATGCTAACATGAAACAAAGCTATAAGGAAAAGAAATATTTCACTAAGTAGCTTGATGAATCACTTAAAAATGCACAATACTTCACAAGAACCAGAAGGCAAAAAATGAACCATCAATGGTAACCAAGGTAAAATTTATATAACATGCTCCAAAATGAGTTACATAAGTTTTCTAATCTGAGAGAGGACTGTAGAAGTCACAGACCTTCAAAAAGCATCCAGAGAACTCTTTAAAAAGAGAAAAAATGCCTTATATACCAAAGTAAGGTCGGCCCTTCAAGGCTTACAAAAATATCAGTCTTCATAAAGATCTTCCCCTTAGATCTTTTCGAATGAAGTTAATGTTGTATTCAAGTGTATCCCTGCTGTTCATGTCGGTGAAGAATTTCTCCAAGAATGACCCTCTTGATATTTCACAACTACAACATTAACTTCCTGGTCTTCGTGTCCACCTTCGATCCTCTTCTGTCGAGCTGCTTAAATGCTTTGAAGCCCTTATCATTAATGTTTATCCACCCTTGCCAGTTGACATCCTAGTTGTCTCTGTGGTCTCTTCCTTTCTACACTCCTCATGTTTCAGATCTTTCTTCAAGTTGATCCCCATGCCAGTGTTCACCGAGCTGCTCTATCACTTTTGACTTTAGAGCAGATCCATGTTGGTTTACATTCTGTTGATCTTCTTCTCACCAGTCAAACTGCCACGGCTCGCCTGTAGCTTCCTCTAATTGGTTGAACAAATGCCACACAAGCTTCTTCGGGCGGTCAAAAGCTCTTCATCATAATCACATGTCGGTGAGACACTAGACGTGTCTCCCTGATGCGATTATGCCCCTTGGCAGTTATCGGCATAGCTCTCAACCGTCAGCAAGAGCTCATAGCGAGTTACAAAAGTCACGTTGATGTCAAAAATTGTCACCCAAACTATCGTTGTCGGCTAGACGTCATAGCGAGCCCTCAAAAGTTATACTGCTACATCCTTCGTCGGCGAGACAAACGCTATCGGCAAGACATCATGGCGAAGGCACCTTCCTCTCTCCCCAAGCTCTGATCATTCCTTTCGATGACACTCCCACAAGTCGGCAAGACCCTTTGGCGAAGCTATCATCTCTCGGCGAGACCTTTGTTGTCGGTGAGACCTCTTGCCGAGCTCCCTTTCTTTTCCCGAGTTCACTTTACTTTGGTAAGACCCTTTCGGGTCGGTGAGACATCTTGCCGAAGCCATCTTGTTTCGGCGGGAGCCTACCTTCCTGTTCACAATGGTCGACAAGACTATCGAGTCGGGGAGACTTCTCCCCGACCTCAAAATATTATACCAAAGGCAACCCCCCTGTCGGCAAGACCCTCCTCATTCGGCCAGACCTCATGGTGAATGTAAAACTTTCTCTCCGATGACAGCCTGGTGAACAACTGTCGGGGAGACTTTCCTCTATCGGCAGGACATGGAGGGTTCCATTAGTTACACTGATAGTTTACAACCATCGGTGAGACCATCGCTTGTCGGTAAGACATTACACCGACCCCTTCCATTCCTCCCGAGCTCAAACCTAGTGTCGGCAAGACCTCTATTTGATCGGCAAGACTTCATAGCGAACGAGGGTTCTTTTCCTCGATGACAATCCCTTTCGGTGAGACCTCCATCCCTTTGGCGAGACATTACCCTGATGTTAAACTCTCTCAGCAAGCTTGCTTTATCTCGGCAAGACCCTACTTGGTCGGCGAGACCTCATATTGAGCTCAAAAAATTTCGCCGAGACCTCATATTGAGCTCAAAAAATTTCGTCGAGACCTTTGCTTGATCGCTGAGACATCACGGTGAACTCCTTTCTTTCGCTGAGAGCATACCTCATTTCGGGGAGATGTCGCTTGGTTGGTGAGACCTTCCACTGAGCTCCTTTGTTTCTTTGGCAAGACCCCATGCCTTCGGCGAGACCTTACGCCAACCTCAATCCCTCTCAACGAGACTTTTACTATTGGTGAGACCTTTCCCCGATACCACCATCTTACACCGAAGGCACTCTGTTTCGGTGAGACATCATTCGGTCCCTGAGACATCACAGCGAGCTACACCTCTTCTCTTAACCGAGACTTCTTTGTGTCAGCCAGACCTCATGGCGAACACAAACCACTCTCCCCGATGCCGGCCCAATGAATAACTGTCGGTGTGACTTTTCTTCCAGCGGAGAGATACATAAAAACTCCCGACGACACGAATGTCCTGGCGACCGGTGTATTCAAACAAATAGAACACACTGCCAGTTGGCAAGACAACAGGAAGGTCTTGCCGACTTTCTTCTCTGATGAGTTTTTTGCCAAAACTGACTGAGGCGAGGCTTTCCAATAGCTCCTTGAGGAATGTATCAGGGGAATGATTTAATCATATACAACAATGTCCCCATTTGACCTTCATGAACACCTGAAACATAGATTGCCCTGCTTGATTGAGCCCGTAGGTGAAAATCGAGCAACAAACCCATACACACACAATAGAATAAATATTGAAAAGGTAAAATGATTGAATAATTAAGAGTTTATAATTAAATGGTTGAATAATTAAGAGTTTATGTGTTAAAACTAGAGGTATAAGCTTCAGATTTTTGTGCATCATCTCCTAGGATTAGAAATATTTCCATTTTAGTTCTTCTATCCCTTTTCTTGATCACAATAATTAATAGTAATACATAACCAAATAATAGCTTTTGAAAGATTCAAACTCATCACCTGCAATTCAATCCAAGATTATTATTGACTCCTTGAACATTATTATTCTGTCCAGGTCTGAGGTGTCAGTGAGGTCTGCTGGTGTCGGTGGACAGTGCCAAAATATTTTATTCTTTGTAATATGAGGTTTGTGTGGTTTCAAAAGCCTTAATTTGGGCTTGATGGAAAGGACTATTTCCCTTGATCTTGCCATGTATTGTGACAAGGAATGCACTAGGGGAATTGCCCTCAGACCTCGTGAGAGGTGCTACCCCTCAACCCCATTGGGGGTGTTGCCCTTCTACCCCTACGAGGAGTGTCATCCCTCAACCCCTTTAAGGTCTCCATCCCATCCCCCACTAGTTATCGGGATCTCTTTGTCACATAAGAAACTTGATTTCAGTCACCTACACTTTCATTGACAATTTTAATCTACTTTTAAAAACATTTATGGTGCAACTTTGGATTTATGGCCCATAGAAGGGGCAAGACATTCCCAATAACTATAAATAACTCTTATATCAACCTCCAATTTCAAGTAGATTTTTCTATCTATTTTTAATTTATTTTTTTTGCATTACAAAAAGTTAACCAATGAGTTTTTGGGTTGACCGTTCGTGAATTAAAAAAAGTCTAAAATCCTTAAGCACTCTTGGATGAAGGTATGCAAATATCAATCTGCAAAAGAGAGTAAAACTTTTATGGTGCAACTTTGGATTTATCGCCCATAGAAGGGGAAAGACATTCCCAATAACATTAGAACCAAATGGATGAGATGCTAGTATGATACAAAAATGCCTTTGATTCATAGGCATATGTATCCCACCAATGTTAGAGGAAACAACTAAATGATTTGGTCTTTGGCACTGCACTATCAAGTGGATTGTTGTTTAAATATTTAGTGCTTGACAATCTCAATAGTTGGTTCAAAAGGGATTCACATTGCATGTGAGCATTGTGATTAATCCCCAAACAAGATTATTGCCACCAATTAGTAGTTAACTGGATGAATAGTTATTAAACTGGTTAGCATAGAAGAAAATCTACAACTAATAGAATTAAAATTCAACATAGCCTCCTTTCCAGCTAGTAAATGGAGTGTATTATTGGTCACATTCAAGATTTGGGCAACTTAATAAGCTATGAATTTCAATATGATACTATAGTTGATTTACTTACTAAAAGGCAATGGCTACAAAAATACCAACCAAGGTCGGTTAATTCTGTCATGAAGCCAATTCCCTTAAACAAATTCAAACCAACTCATCAAAGAGAATTTTGTAATTTTCTCACAATAATTTATAATAATGCATAACCAAAAAATAGCCTTGGCAAGTTTCAAACTCCTCAATAAGAAGAGAAGTCATGGGTATGCTCCCCCTGGTCTTGGGTTTGACTTTGAGGTCTGGGTTTACTCGACACACGTGGCTTACGGATTGTTGCATACATCCTCAAGGGACTACTCTTGCCCCAACATGACACCTTTTTCTGACCCCAACTTGGTAGAACGTAAGACCAAGGTAAGGTGGGTTAGGTGTTGGACTGGGTCATAGGGATATCCCTAAGTCAATAAAAGAGAAGTCGTGGGTATACTCCCCATGGTCTTGGGTTTGAGTTTGAGGTCTGGGTTTACTCGATGCACATGGCTTATGGGTTGTTGCATACATCCTCAAGGGACTACTCTTACCCTAGTGTGACACCCTTTCTCGACCCCAACTTGGAAAAATGTAAGACTAAGGTAAGGTGGGTTGGGTGTTGTGTTGGGTCATACGAATACCCTTGAGGCAATAAAAAGAGAAGTCATGGGTATGCTCCCCATGATCTTAAGTTTGACTTCGAGGTTTGGGTTTACTTGATGCACATGGCTTACAGGCTATTTCATACATCCTCAAGGGACTACTCTTTCCCCAGCGTGACACCCTTTCTCAACCCCAACTTGGAAAAATGTAAGACCAAGGTAAGGTGGGTTGGGTGTTGTGTTGGGTCATACGAATACCCTTGAGGCAATAAAAAGAGAAGTCATGGGTATGCTCCCCATGATCTTAAATTTGACTTCGAGGTTTGGGTTTACTCGATGCACATGGCTTACGGGTTGTTGCATACATCCTCAAGGACTATTCCTGCCCAAGTGTGACACCTTTTCCTGACCCCAACTTGGAAAAATGTAAGACCAAGGTAAGGTGGGTAGGGTGTTGGGTTGGGTCATAGGGAAACCCTTCAGTCAATAAAAAGATAATTCATGGGTATGCTCCCCATGGTCTTCGGTTTGACTTTGAGTTATGGGTTTACTCAATGCACGTGGTTTAAAGGTTGTTGCATACATCCTTAAGGGACTACCCTTGTCCTAGCGTGACACCTTTTCCTGACCCTAACTTGGAAGAATGTAAGACCAAGGTAAGGTCGGTTGGGCATTGGGTTGGGTCATAGGAATACCCTCAACTCAATAAAAAGGGAAGTCATGGGTATGCTCCCTATGGTCTTGGGTTTGACTTCAAAGTCTGGGTTTTACTTGATGCGCGTGGCTTACGGGTTGTTGCATACATCCTCAAGGGACTACTCTTTCCCTAGTGTGACACCTTTTTCCGACCCCAACTTGGCAAAATATAAAACCAAGGTAAGGTGGGTTAAGTGTTCGGTTGGGTCATAGGGATACCCTTGAGTCAATAAAAAGAGAAGTCATGGGTATGCTCCCCATGGATTTGGGTTTGACTTCGAGGTCTAGGTTTACTTGATGTACATGGCTTATGGGTTGTTGCATACATCCTTAAGGAACTACTTTTTCCCTAGCATGACACCTTTTTCCAACCCCAACTTGGCAGAATGTAAGACCAAGGTAAGGTGGGTTGGGTGTTGGGTTGGATCATAGAGATACCCTTGAGTCAATAAAAAGAGAAATCATGGGTATGCTCCCCATGGTCTTGGGTTTGACTTTGAGGTCTGGGTTACTCGATGCACATGGCTTACAAGCTATTGCATACATCCTCAAGGGACTACTCTTGTCCCAACATGACACCTTTTTCTAACCCCAACTTGGTAGAATGTAAGACGAAGGTAAGGTGGGTTGGGTGTTGGGCTGGGTCATAGGGATACCCTTGAGTCAATAAAAAGAGAAGCCATGGGTATGCTCCCCATGGTCTTGGGTTTCACTTCGAGGTCTAGGTTTACTCGATGCACATGGCTTACGACTTGTTGCATACATCCTCAAACGACTACTCTTGCCCCCAACATGACACATTTTCTCAACCCCAACTTGGTAGGATGTAAGACCAAGGTAATGTGGGTTATGTGTTGGGCTAAGTCATAGGGATACCCCTAAGTCAATAGAAAGAGGTCATAGGTATGCTCCCCATGGTTTTGGGATTTGACTTTGACGTCTAGGTTTACTCGATGCATGTGGCTTAAGGGTTGTTGCATACATCCTCAAGGGACTACTCTTGCCCCAATGTGACACCTTTTCTCAACCCCAACTTGGTAGAATGTAAGACCAAGGTAAGGTGGGTTGGTGTTGGGTTGGGTCATAGGGATACCCTTGAGTCAATAAAAAGAGAAGTTATGGGTATGCTCCCCATGGTTTTAGGTTTGACATCGAGGTCTGGGTTACTCGATGCACATGGCTTATGGGATATTGCATACATCCTCAAAGGACTACTCTTGTCCCAGCGTAACACCCTTTCCCAACCCCAACTTGGCAAAATGTAAGACCAAGGTAAGGTGGGTTGGGTGTTGGGTTGGGTCATAGAGATACCCTTGAGTCAATAAAAAGAGAAGTCATGGGTATGCTCCCCATGGTCTTGAGTTTGACTTTGAGGTCTGGGTTTGCTCGATGCACGTGGCTTACGGGTCGTTGCATACATCCTCAAGGGACTATCTTGCCCTAGCGTGACACCTTTTCTCAACCCCAATTTGGCAGAATGTAAAACTAATGTAAGGTGGGTTGGGTGTTGGGCTGGGTCCTAGGGATACTTTTGAGTCAATAAAAAGAGAAATTATGGGTATGCTCCCCATGGTCTTGAGTTTGACTTGCAGGTTTAGGTTTACTCAATGCACGTGGTTTACAGGTTGTTGCATACTCCTCAAGGGACTACTCTTTCCCTAGCCTGACACATTTTCCTGACCCCAACTTAGTAAAATGTAATACCAAGTTAAAGCAGGTTGGACGTTGGGTTGGGTCGTAGGGATACCCTTGAGTCAATAAAAAAATAAATCATGGGTATGCTTCCCATGGTCTTGGGTTTGACTTCGAGGTCTAGTTTTACTCGATGTACGTGACTTACGAGCTATTGCATACATCCTCAAGTGACTACTCTTGCCCCAGTGTGACACCTTTTCCTGACCACAACTTGGCAGAATGTAAGACCAAGGTAAGGTGGGTTGGGTGTTGGGATGGGTCATAGGGATACCCTTGAGTAAATAAAAAGGGAAGTCATGGGTATGCTCCCCATGGTCTTGTGTTTGACTTTGAGGTTTGGGTTTACTCGATGCACGTGGCTTACCGATTGTTGCATACATCCTCAAGGGACTACTTTGCTTGACACCTTTTCTCGACCCCAACGTGGAAGAATGTAAGACCAAGGTAAGGTGGGTTGGGTGATGGGTTGGGTCATATAGATACCTTTGAGTCACTAAAAAGAGAAGTTGTGGGTATGCTCCCTATGGTCTTGGGTTTGACTTTGAGGTCTGGGTTTACTCGATGCACTTGGCTTACGGGTTGTTGCATACATCCTCAAAGGACTATTCTTGCCACAACATGACACCTTTTCTAGACCCCAACTTGGCAGAATGTAAGACCAAGGTAAGGTGGGTTGGGTGTTGGGCTAGGTCCTAGGGATACCCTTAAGTTATTAAAAAGAAAAGTCATGGGTATGCTTCACATGGTCTTGGGTTTGACTTCAACGTTTGGGTTTAATCGATGTATGTGGTTCATGGGCTATTGCATTCATCTTCAAGGGACTACTCTTGTCCTAGCGCGACACTCTTTTTCATGACTCCAACTTGGTAAAATGTAAGACCAAGGTAAGACGGGTTGGGCATTGCGCTAAGTCGTAGGGATACCCTTGAGTCAGCAAAATCAGAAGTCATGGGTATGCTTCCTATTGTCTTGGGTTTGACTTTGAGGTTTTGGTTTACTTAATGCACATGGCTTACAGATTGTTACATACATCCTCAAGGGATTACTCTTGCCACAGCGTGACACCATTTCCCAACCCCAACTTGGCAAAATGTAAGACCAAGATAAAGTGGGTTGGGTGTTGGGTTGGGTCATAGGGATGCCCTTGAGTCTATAAAAATAGAAGTCATGGGTATGCTCACCATGGTCTTGGGTTTGAATTTGAGGCCTAGGTTACTCTATGGACGTGGCTTACGGGTTGTTGCATACATCCTCAAGAGACTACTCTTGCCCCAGCGTAACACCTTTTCCCGACCCCAACATGGCAGAATGTAAGACAAAATTAAGGTGGGTTGGATGTTGGGTTGGGTCATATGGATACCTTTGAGTCAATAAAAAGAGAAGTCATGGGTATGCTCCTCGTGGTCTCTGGTTTGACTTCGAGGTTTGGGTTTATTCGATGTATGTGGCTTAAGGGATGTTGCATACATCCTCAAGGGACTACTCTTTCCCAACGTGACATCCTTTTCTGACCCCAACTTGGCAGAATGTAAGACCAAGGTAAGGTGGTTAGGGTGTTGTTATGGGTCAATTAAAAGAGAAGTCATGGGTATGCTCCCCATGGTCTTGGGTTTGACTTGGAGGTATAGGTTTACTTGATGCACATGGCTTATAGGTTGTTGCATACATCCTCAAGGGACTACTCTTGCCCCTATGTGACACCTTTTCCTGACCCCAACATGGCAAAATGTAAGACCAAGGTAAGGTGGGTTGGGTGTTGTGCTGGGTCATACAGATACCCTTAAGTCAATAAAAAGGGAAGTCATGGGTATGCTCCCCATGCTCTTGAGTTTGAATTCTAGGTCTAGGTTTACTCGATGCATGTGGTTTACGGGCTGTTGCATACATCCTCAAGGACTATTCTTGCCCAAGCGTGACACCTTTCCCAACCTCAACTTGGCAGAATGTAATACCAAGATTTGGGCACTGGGCTGGGTTGTAGGGATACCCTTGAGTCAATAAAAAGAGAACTCATGGGTATGATCCCTGTGGTCTTGGGTTTTACTTTGAGGTCTGGGTTTTACTCGATGCATGTGGCTTACGGGTTGTTGCATACATCTTCAAGGGACTACTCTTGCCCTAGCATGACACATTTTTCTGACCTCAACTTGACAAAATGTAAGACCAAGGTTAGGTGGGTTGGGTGTTGGGTTGGGTCATAGGGATACACTTGAGTCAATAGAAAGAGAAGTCATGGGTATGTTCTCCATGGTCCTTGGTTTGACTTTGAAGTCTCGGTTTACTCGATGCACGTGGCTTACAGGCTATTGCATACATCCTTAAAGGACTAATTTTTCCTCAGCATGACACCTTTCCCGACCCCAACTTGGTAGAATGTAAGACCAAGCTAAGGTGGGTTGGGTGTTGGGTTGGGTCATAGAGATATCCTTGAGTCAATATAAAGAGAAATCATGGGTATGCTCCCCATAGTCTTGGGTTTGATTTCGAGGTATGGCTTACTCGATGCGTGTGGCTTACAGGCTATTGCATACATCATCAAGGGACTAATCTTATCCCAGCATGACATATTTTCCCAACCCCAACTTGGCAGAATATAAGACGAAGGTAAGGTGGGTTGGGTGTTGGGCTGGGTCATAGAGATACCCTTGAGTTAATAAAAAGAGAAGTCATGGGTATGCTCCCCATGGTCTTGGGTTTGACTTCTACGTTTAGTCGATGCACGTGGTTTACAAGTTGTTGCATACATCCTCGAAGGACTACTCTTGTCCTAGCTTGACATCTTTTCCCTACCTGAACTTGGCATAATGTAAGACCAAGGTTATGTGAGTTGGGTGTTGGGCTAAGTCATAGAGATACCCTTGAGTCAATAAAAAGAGGTCATGGATATGCTCCCCATGGTTTTGGGTTTGACTTCTAGGGTTGGGTTCACTCAATGCACGTGGCTTATGGGCTATTGCATACATCCTCAAGGAACTACTCTTTCCCCAACGTGACACATTTTTCCGACCCCAACTTGGTAGAATGTAAGACTAAGGTAAGGTGGGTTGGTGTTGGGATAGGTCATAGGGATACCCTTAAGTCAATAAAAAAAGAATTCATGGGTATGCTCCCCATGGTCTTGGGTTTGACTTCAAGGTCTGTGTTTACTCAATGCATGTGGCTTACGAGCTATTGCATACATCCTCAACAGACTACTCTTGCCCCAACGTGATATCTTTTCCCGACCCCAACTTGGTAGAATGTCAGACCAAGGTAAGGTGGGTAGGGTGTTGGGTTGGGTCATAGGGATACCCTTGAGTCAATAAAAAGAGAAGTCATGGGTATGCTCCCTATGGTCTTGGATTTGATTTCGAGGTCTGGGTTTACTCGATGCATGTGGCTTGCGAGTTGTTGCATACATCCTCAAGGGACTACTCTTGACCCAGTGTGACACCTTTTCCCAACCCCAACTTGGCAGAATGTAAGACCAAGGTAAGGTGGGTTGGGTGTTGGGCTGGGTCATAGGGATACCCTTGATTCAATAAAAAGAGAAGTCATGGGTATGCTCCCCATGGTCTTGGGTTTGACTTTGAGGTCTGGGTTTTCTCGATGCACGTGGCTTACGGGTTGTTACATACATCCTCAAAGGACTATCTTACCCTAGTGTGACACCTTTTCTCAACCCCAATTTGGTAGAATGTAAGACCAAGGTAAGGTGGGTTGGGTGTTGGACTGGGTCCTAGGGTTACCGTTGAGTCAATAAAAAAAAAGTTATGGGTATGCTCCCCATGGTCTTGGGTTTGACTTGCAATTTTGGGTTACTCGATGCACGTGGTTTATAGGTTGTTGCATACATCCTCAAGGGATTACTCTTGCCCCTACATGACACCTTTTTCCAACCCCAACTTGGAAAAATGTAAGACCAAGGTAAGGTAGGTTGGGTGTTGGGCTGGGTCGTAGGGATACCTGTTATGCCTTGCATACATGCCCCAACTTTTTACTTGGAAAAGTCGGGGACCCCCTTTGTTTTCCTTCCATTTCGTTACTTGGTTTTTTCATGTTCATGATTTTTTCGTTCTTGTTTTCGTCCTTTCTTGTGCCTTTTTTTTTGTTTTCTTTGTCTTTTTCTGATTCAGGTTTCAGACCAGAGCTTGCACTCTACACATTTGGAAAGTTCAAGTTTTTGTTTCTATCTCGACTCCAATCTCTATTTACTTGTCATCGTTTTTTTTTCGGGATCGAGTTTCGAAATGGAATTGACACTTGACACCTTTTGGGGTTTCAAGTTTTGGTTCCATCCCGGCTCCAATCTTTGATCCCTTCCATAAGTAGGAGCAATTACTTCACATAGGATAAGTAGTGATGCAATTAATTCACATAGGATAAGTAATAAGTAGGAGCAGCTTCCAATTG
Organism: Sequoia sempervirens; assembly: GCA_007258455.2. Classification (NCBI taxonomy): domain Eukaryota; kingdom Viridiplantae; phylum Streptophyta; class Pinopsida; order Cupressales; family Cupressaceae; genus Sequoia; species Sequoia sempervirens. The sequence goes on from VDFB02132340.1 coordinate 143,201, forward strand.
CATTTGCTTGTCATGGCATTCCATGAGACCACTTTTTACTAAGGCATCTTGTCAAACAGTTCATTGCCTTGTCTATGCTATGGATGCTTGGAAGGAATATACGAAAGAATAATAGTAAGCAATAGCATAGACAAGGCAATGAGTTGTTTGAAAAAATGCCTCAAAGAAATGCAGTCTCATAGTGATTTCCATCACCATGAGACCCAATTCCTTTGAGGCACTTTTTCAAATAGCTCACCACCTTTTCTATGCTACCACATTTTCCATACATGTCTACCAAAGCATTTATCAAACAGTTCATTTCCTCACTACTATGGCTAAAAGCTTAAAAAAGGTGCTTTCCAACAAACTATGAATGCTTGGAAAAAATCTATCAAAGCATAATAGTAAGCAATAGCATAGACAAGGAAGTTAGTAGTTTGAAGAAATACCTCGAAGAAATGCGGTCTCATGGTGATGGAATGCCATTCCATCACCATGAGACCACATTTCTTTGAGGCATTTCTTCAAATAGCTCACCACCTTTTCTATGATACCACATTTTCCATACATGTGTACCAAAGCATTTTATCAAACTACTCACTTCCTTGTTGCTATGGCTAAAGGCGTAAAATAGGTGCTTTCCAACAAACTATGGAAATTTTCTATCAAAGCATAATAGTAAGCAATAATACCATAGAGAATACAATGAATTGTTTGAAAAAATGCTTGAAAGAAATGAGGTCTTATGGTGATGGAATGCCATGTCGTGCATTTGTTTGTAATGGCATTCCATCACCATGAGACCCCATTTCTTTGAGGCATTTTTTCAAATAGTTCACTACCTTCTCTATGCCACCATAGTTATCATACATGTCTACAAAAGCATTTTATCAAACGGTTCACTAGCTTGCTGCTATGGGTAAAAGCCTAAAAACAAGTGTTTTCAAACAAGATATGAATAGGGAAAATAGTAAGCATGATAGGTAGAAATATATAGTTTAATAAGTACTCAAAATTTTGTTCATTATCTCATACATTATAAGTCATGGCGGTAAGATGCATACTATTGTAGTTTTTGTAGTTAAGTAATTTATTTGTTTGTTTTGAGGATGGTGCAAGGGTAGAGCTTACCTACGAATGTGATGAGGGGCAGTGGAAGTTGGTGTTTCATCTGCTAGAATCCTCGATGGCTACGATAGGAGGTTTGGGAGCAAATTACTAAATTTTCAATTTACATTCGTTGTTATAGATGTTAGTTGGTGAAAAACAAACCATTATTGATTTGTAGTTTAATTTCTATTTGGATGGTTTATACAGGGCTTCAGCATGCCTTAGCATGGGCATTTCAATATTTCCCTCATGGAGAGTGATCATCAGATGGAATAAAGTAATTGTACATTGATATATTCATTTGGATAGGACTTTGAGCCTTTGGGAGGTGAGGTTTGATTTTGGTTGGATATAAACTATTTTCTTATATTATTATATATTAATACTTATTACCTACATGGATATTTGGTTCATACAAATCTATATTATCAATGGTGTCCATATTTGCATTATAAATCCATGGTTCAATAGATATGAGTTACGTGTATTCAAGTGTATGTTTTACAACTTATGTGTATACCATTGCGACTTATGTTTTTTCATGAGTATACCTTGTATTCATGCATATACTTTGTATTAATTTGCGTGGAAAATGGTGCATTTGTTAGTGGAAAATGGTGGTTTAGTGCTAGGGTTTGAAGAAATGTTTGGGGGCAGCAATATCTCTTGAAATTTTAAGCTTTTGCAGACCTTTTTGAAGGTGTTTTAGGATTTGATTGGCTATGGGAAGTTTTGGAGGGCTACAAGCCTTTAGGTGTGTGTTTGGGATAAGTTGAGTGTATAGTGTTTAAGGGGTTGGTTTCTTGTTTCATTTTGATCATTTTTACTTGGTTGGGGTCTTCACCACCTAGGTTGCTATCACTTTGCCCCTACCTTCTCAACCCTACCCTATTGGCTAGTGAGCTTGGAAAATCACCGTGAGACCCCATTTATATGAGGCATAGGCTGCCCCTACCATCTCAACCCTACTACTTTAGCAGGCTAGTGAGTGAGCTAGCTTTCCAATGCTCCACTAGTTTGCCAATGCTACCACATTTTGCATACATTTATATGAAAATATTATTGTCAAACAATTTGGTGTAGGGGCACCATTTAAAGATTTTTTTCAATTCAAGGTTTTAAGGTCTAGGCTTTAGGATATTGAGAGTTTGCATAAAATAAGGTCTTGAAGACCCTTTATTAATGTAATTAACCATATTCGGTGATAATTAGGTGTTTGGGTGATGTAGACTTCAAAATGTGAAAAATGTTGAAAAGTTGTAATTTGTGCAAAATGCAAAATTTGAAAACTTGTAAAGGGTAGTTTTAGAAGACCAACGGTCATATTGATTTGAAAGGCCATTTGAGAAAGTTAGAGAAGTTTGTTTTTTGATGGAAACATCTTAAATACCATGTAGAACTCGATGAAAAGGTTGTTGAAGCATTTTTGAAGTTTGAAGCATCAATAATACTATGTTTTTCTTCATTTTCTTCATTTTCTAAAGTTTGCAGTGATTGTACGGCCTGTACTTTACCAATTAGATTCAAAATTGTTGTGAATTTCTTAGTAGGATGTTTCATCTTACTTTTGAATCCATTTTGAAGGGTTTCCATTGATTTTTGTGAATTTTATTGCTAAATTTTTGAGACCATCCTGAACACACAGTTTTAAGGTTTGAAAGTCATTTAAAATGGTGTATTGACCCATTCCTCTCACTGTGGCCACTATAACTTAAGGAATGGGTCTGAAAAATCACTAAAAAGGTGTGGTAATGTTGAGTAATTACAGGGGAGGTCAAGAGTTGAGTTGGGCATGAAGCCCTAGAGTGAAATTTGGTGTTTTCCATGTGAATATGAGAGGTTTTGATATGCTAAAGTGAGTATTGTGTTAGGGAAGCATTTTTTCTTGTTGAATTGATTTTTTGTGGGCCATTTTAGACCTGTTTGAGGTGCTGGAATGTTTTGATAAGGTTGGGAAGTGTGTTTTCCAATAAGCCCTAGGTTATTTGGCTTAAAAAGAGGGTTTTTGGTTTTGGCATCTTGTTGGATGAATTTCTAAGAAATAATTGTGAATTATTTGGTTTGAATACATATAAATTTCTACCCACATGTGTTTGGAGGTTTTTTCCAAGTTTCAAGATAAGTTTCTTTGTTAAAGTGACCTAATTTGAGGCCTAGTTGGTGTAGAAAGCTTGATTTGAGAAAGTTGTTACAAAGGAACCAATAGTGGTTTGTTGGCATGCAATTGTTTACCCTAAAGGGTCCTTGAAATGGTTCAATTATTGGTCTGAAAGAATCTTATTGAGAATAAATACCCAATTGAATGAGTTGGCAATGCTATAAGGAAGAGTGTTGATTTGGTGAAAAGTGAAGAGTTTTGAGAATTGTGACTTGTGAATTGTTGTTGTTGGTTGATTTTTTGTGTTGAGTTGTGTTGTGGGACCTCCCTTGGTTGCATCACAATGAAATGCTTTGTCCACACTTTTATATTGAGCCATGCTTGCAAGATAGGCTGCACCTTTTCCCATGTTGCTAACTTAGCCTTGAATAAAGAGTCTTGTAACAGTGGAGAGAAGTGTGAGAATCCCTTGTAGGTAGACTAATCAAGGAAACATTTAAAATATATCATAACTAAAAGTGATGAGGTAGGTTTAGTGATGAGGTAAATTTAGAAATAGATATGAAAACCAAAATAGTTTATAAGATCTATCAATGTGGGAGGAGTATATTCCAATTTTTTAGAGACATGTATGGAAAATTTGGTAGCATAGACAAGGAAATCAACTGCTTGGTATAACTGTTTGACAAAATACCTCAATGAAAGCTTCGAAGAGTAGTATGCACATCCATAATAAGGATTGAGAAATGATGTTTTATTTTACTATTGGATCTCAGTTGTGATCATATAGTTTGTCCTTGATGTCAAAATCCCTTTCAGTTGGTTCTCTTTGTTGATTAGTCTCAGTTTGGATCTTTATGATTTATTATGGCACTTCTTTGATGTCTCTTGGCTATTACAGAAAGTTAGTTGTTATGGTTCAATTTCATGGTGATGAGTTTTCTGGTTCAAGTTATGAATGCTACATCTTTGACTGACAGAGTTGGAAAGATGGTTTCTTTGTCAGAATGGTTCTCCTTGCATATCACAGACTTTGGTTGTTTCTCTTTCAAGCTTACTCAAATCGGAGTGAAAATGGTAGGGTCTTCCCGATCCACTTTGAAATGTCTGAGTTGCCTATTCGGCAAGACATTTTAGATGTCATGGCGATTGAATTTAACATACAAGCTGCTTTCGGTGTAACATTAGCGTTGTCTTGGCGACCGGCTCAAGAAAGGTTATTTCGGCAAGACTTGTCTTTGGTTTCAGTGACAAAAAAGTTTTCTCTATCGGCATATGTTATTCTGTCGGTATGTGGTCTCAATGATATTGGTATGTCACACCGATCGGAGATTAAAATGGATGTGTATCAGCAAGAGTCGGGGTTTTCGGAATAGGTCTCGGCGAAGTGGTTTTGTCTCGCCGACATCACATATGGGATTCCCTTCGGCCAGACTTGGAGTATTCGGTTTAGCATCCCAGCGAAAAGGTAATGTCTCTCCGACAAGTGCATGTGGAAGTCTATTGGCGTGAGTTGTGGCTATCGTTATATTGTCTTAGTGAGTCCTTCTTGTCTTACCGACTCATGCTCAAAAGCGTTTATCTATTTTTCAAAAGGAGTCTCACCGAACAACTCTTTGAGAGAACTTTGGCCAAACTGAGCGGTATCAGGCTGAGGTCTTGGCGATTTCACTTGGTCTCACTGACTAATGCTTGTGGAAGGCTTTCAGCAAGAGGTTTGTAATGCCTTAGCGACTCAGAGTGGATAAAGTATTTCGCTATGACTCATGTGCATCGAAGAAAGGTCTTGGCGAATTTGATTTGTTACACTGACTAAAAACATAAAGGTAGTCTCTTCAGTAAGAGCTAGGGTTTTCGGCGAGAGGTCTTGGCGAGTGACCTTCGGTCTCGCCGATGAAACATAAAGAGACTTCATCGGCATAAGATCTGGATTGTCTCAGCGACATCAGATGAATGGATAAAACATTTCGGTAAGACTCATGAGTTTCGTTGTAGAGTCTCAACGAACCCGTCAAGTCGTGGCGACTAAGTCTAATGAGGGGCTTTCGGTGAAAGGTTTGTCTTGTCTCAGTGACACACAAGTGGATGAAAACTTTCAGAAAGACATGGTGTGCTCTACAAGAGGTCTCCCCGACTTTGATATGTCTCACCGATGGAATTCAAAAGGACTTTATCATTTTGAGATTTGTTCTCTCTTGGCGATCTGAGGTGAATTCGGGGTGTTTCGGTATAACAAAGATATCTATATGAGGTCTCCCCGAAAGTGTTATGTCATGGCGACAAGAATGAAAATGTGAGCTTTCGGTAAGACACAGGATGCTCTATGAGATGTCACCCCGACTACACATTTTCTTGGCGAAGGCGGATGAAGGACACATCTCGGTGTAGGTGTGCACTTGTCTTGGTGACTTGGAAATGATAAAGACTTTCGGTATGACTCAAGCTTTCTAAGAGAGGTCTCCTCGATGACGGTAAGCTATAGCAACAAATACAAGATAGAAGGCTAGTTGGCAAGAAAAATGATATGTTATGGCGACAATGTGTATCAAGTGACCTTCGATGAAACATAATGTTGGCGGTATGACTTCTCCCCGACTCTGTTGTGTCACAGCGACAAACAGAAGGATGTATCGGCGAGAGAAACATTATGTTACAGCAACTTATAAGGGATAAATTCTTTCGGTGAAACACAACGAAATATACTAAGCGTCTCCCCGACATCAGGATGTCACAGCAACAGATAGAAGGATGCATTCGGTGAGAGAACCTTTAGGCTACAGTGACAGCGAATGAATAATACTCTAAGGAAGCCTATCGATGAGACATGATGTATTCATTATGTGTTCTTCCCAACTCTGATGGCTCTTGGTGAAAGCGATATCTAAAGGGATTGTCTGGCGATTTAATTGCTTTCGGCATAACTATATGGTTGTCTCAGCGAATAGTTACGAAGACTCAAAACTCTGTGGTCATCATCATGGATTGGCATCAAATCTCAGAACGGTTACATAACAGGATATTCATCGAGGTTCTTTTTGAGCTGTTGCATTTTTTATTTAATGGATTTTTCTAAATATAGTTGCATACAAACTTCTTTCATTGGTATCGAATCTCTGGCAAGGTATTCTCTGAGATTGTAGAGGTTATGATTTTTTGTTGTAGGCAGACATGGCTTTGATGAAAATCTTTCAGTTACAATTTGAAATCTCCTGAATCAGTGCAGAAATTAAAGCTTTATGGATATGCATTACTCTGGTTTTTACCATCATCTACAGATCATCATTATCCAGCTTCAGATTCTAAAAATAGCAAGAAAGTTTCAGAATCTTGTGAAAATGCTTGTTGAAGATTTCTTGATAACAGACATACTTGAAATGTATATAAAAACCAGTGTTGAAAACTGTGAAGTGGTTGTTGGCCAGTAATTCTGAGAGATAGTTATTTTGGCCGTATCAAGAGATGTATTGGAAAACTCTGTAATACAAGAGTTGGATTCCTAGAGTATCAGAAGAAGAGTGTTATGAATTTAACTGTAAACAGAGTGATCCTCTGATATATTATGATTGTAATTCTGAAATCTGAGTAAGGGGCTGGTGCTCCTTGAGATTGGTGTCTCTAAATGAGGGGTTGGTGCTCCTTGAGTTGGTGCTCAAAAATTTAGCCTATAAGGCATTGTTAAAAGTGGTTTTTGAAGATTAAGCTAGTAAGGCAGTTTAGGAGTGGTTTTTCTACCCCAGGAGGGTTTTCCACTCAGAAAATCTTTTGTATCTTTGTTCTTATGTGTGCTCACTATTTCTTTTTGTTGTTGTTGTTTCAGTTCATTGTTGGGTTTATTACTGTTCTCAATTCTATTTATGAACGATTACATTCAACTCATGAATGCATTAATCAGAGTAATATTGAGATCAAATCTGAGCTATGTTTTTGGAAAATGCAAGATATCTCACTCAAATCATATTGTCATAAGTTGTCTAATAGACTGAGTTAATGTTGTCATATCTTTGTGCTTTTAAATGTGATTACTCTACTCTATTGTTGAAAGAAAAGGAAATCAGATTGTAAAATCTTGGTCGAAGTTGAAAAAGTACAGACACTTATTCACCCCCCCTCTCAGTGTCTATCCATAACTCCAACAATTGGTATCAGAGCCTAGGGTCCTCTGATAGGTCTAAACCACCTAGGATTATTCCTGGTTTCTTGGAGTAGTTTGGTAAATATGGGAAAGAACAAAAGGAATAAGGGAAAAAGATGTTCTCAGCAAAATGCTATTCATCATGCTCAACCTGAATCTAGTATAAGGAATAATGAGGAAGAGTTCATAAATAGTAGCTCTGAAATGGTAGAGTTTCCTAGATCTGGAACTCCTCAGTTCGAAGGAATAGACTTTATTATATGGAAACATAGGATGGAAACATATTTACTTTCCTTAGGATCTAAAGTGTGGAAAGCAGTAGAAAAGGGTTGTACTACATCTGCAACATCTCCTTCCTCTCTTGAGGAGATGAAAGCTCTTGAATTCAATACCAGAGCTATAAATGCTATTCTTAATAACTTGCCAAATGAACTCATTACAAAAGTCATTCATTACAGCAGTGCTAAGGAAGTTTGGGACAAGTTGACTGAATTGAATCAGAATAGTGAGTTACAAGAGGAGATATCTTTTGATACTGAAATAAGTTGTGAAACATCTAAGAGTGAAGAAGGTGTAAACCTTTATAATTTAGAAAAGAATTCCAGGGAGATCATTGATGAATATTTAGATGATCAAGAAACTTGTATAAAAGTAGATCAATCTTTGGGTGAAGTCAACTCTGAACAGGAATATGATGAGCCAAAAAGTGAGGTTGATTTGGAAGGTGAACTCCTATGTGCCTTAGATACTATTAAGCAGCTTAGAAAAGAAAACCAGTTGTTAACAAGATAGCTTCAGAAAAAAGAGAGTCTGGAAGTCAAGTTAAAAGACAAGGATGATTTGTGTAATAAACTAGAAAATGAGATTGATTCTTTAAAGAAATATTCAGATAATGATTCCTTGTTAAAAGAACTAACTCTTAAGGACAATATGATTATAAGTCAGAAAATTGAAATTGAAGAATATAAGAGGATTGTAGATGTTGTGAGTTCTGATTTGGAAATTAAAAGGATTGTTTGTCTAAAACTTGAAGAAGAGGTAGTTGCTTTAAGAAAAGAGCTTGAAAGTTTCAAGGCTCAATCTGGTAAATTTCAGAAATTTGATAACAGTACTAATATATTGAATGAGATGTTGGGCAGGCAAAAGCATTCTAAGATCCCTACGGAGTGGGATATGAGGGTTCATCCATCTACAGATGTTTCCTGAATAAATTTAATCCATATAACAATTTTGGTCACTTGAAAAGAGACTGTAGAATAAATTCAAGTGATAAGAATGTAGGGAACAATGTTGGAAATGTCTGTAGGAAGTCTTCTATTTCTCAGAACAATCACAAAGTCATTTTTTTCAGATGTAATAACATTGGACATAAAGTATAGCAATGCAGATTCAATAGAAAGACAGGTACTTCAAGCAAACAAGTGAAAAATTCTTCATTGGAGTGGAGAAGAAAGAGAAATCAAGATGACAAGAAGAGCAATAAAGATGCTTATGAGAAAACCCCTTGTGTACTCCTTGCACAAGTGTTTCCTTTCAGGTCTTGAGAAGAAGCAAAGACTCAGGGGGAAGTCTATTATGGTAATATATTTTACCCCTATGGAGTCTAGAATGAGGTATGGCATCTTGCATTTTCTTTTGGTGGTATAAGATGTTAAGAAATGTTTCTGCTTGGTCTAATGGTTGATAGTTTTCAGAAGTTTTTGAAATGACAGTGCACATTGTTTTTTAATTAAACCTTTTGGATGCTTGGGTTTTGGAAATAATGGTATGTCCTTATGACATCTTTGAGTGGTGTGGAGACATATAGGTGAGTTCCTCAACATGTTAAAGATTAGAAAGCCTTTTTTTTTTAAGGTATGGTGATGGATTTATCTTTGGAGAACAGTGACTGAAAAACATCTTTGATGTTATGAATTATTTCTGTGATGATATTATTCGGTGTTGTATGAAGAAGCTGAGTTAAGATTGTGTGCTGAATGAAGATACTTACAATGTCTTTTGCAAGATGTTATGAAGGAATTGAGTGTTTTGGTCTTCTGAGTATGGTACAGTGATCTAAGTAGGTTGCTACAGCAGTCATGAGAACTGTGTATGTTCATGGGATATGCTTTGTTATTTGTGTTTCAATGAAGGAAGGTGACTGGTAGTATTAACCTCATCATGTATGGCTGGGACTTATTTTTGAACTTTGAAATTGAGTGTTGTGTGTGAAAGTGAGTGCAAGTTATATAAATGAAAGTTGCTTGAATTCATGTTTTGATAGAAACAAAAGGAGAGAGCTTTGGTGTGCTACCTTGAAGATATATTATCTACATGATGTTATTAAGTTTCTGATTTTGAAGTGGAAGTTATTGCACGAGTTGTTACTGCTGATTTCTCTGATAATTTCTGTGCATTTAAAGTATGTGAAGTTATACAATATGTCTATTGCACTATTGCTCTAATTGTAGCCGGTTCTTATGGTAATCGGTTGGCTTCTCAGTTGTGTTTTTTGGAATTGCACATTCTTCTCCTCTATCCTTTTTCATTGAGGCAAAAAGGGGGAGAGTCATTTGTGTTTTTCCATCAAGGACAAAGGGGGAGTTTGTTGGATCTCAGTTGTGATCATATAGTTTGTCCTTGATGTCAAAATCCCTTTCAGTTGGTTCTCTTTGTTGATCAGTCTCAGTTTGGATCTTTATGATTTATTATGGCACTTCTTTGATGTCTCTTCGCTATTATAGAAAGTTAGTTGTTATGGTTCAATTTCATGGTGATGAGTTTTTTGGTTCAAGTTATGAATGCTACATCTTTGACTAACAAAGTTTGAAAGATGGTTTCTTTGTCAGAATGGTTCTCCTTGCATATCACAGACTTTGGTTGTTTCTCTTTCAAGCTTGCTCATATCGGAGTGAAAATGGTAGGGTCTTCCTGATCCACTTTGAAATGTCTGAGTTGCCTATTTGGCAAGACATTTTAGATGTCATGGCGATTGAATTTAACATACATGCTGCTTTCGGCATAACATTAGCGTTGTATTGGCGACCGGCTCAAGAAAGGTTATTTCGGCAAGACTTGTCTTTGGTTTCAGCGAAAGAAAAGTGTTCTCTATCAGCATATGTTATTCCGTCGGTATGTGGTCTCAGCGATATTGGTATGTCACACCGATTGGAGATTAAAATGGATGCATATCGGCAAGATTCAGGGTTTTCGGAATAGGTCTCAGCGAAGTGGTTTTGTCTCGCCGACATCACATATGGGATTCCCTTTGGCCAGGCTTGGAGTATTCGGTTTAGCATCCCAGCGAAAAGGTAATGTCTCCCCGACAAGTGCATGTGGAAGTCTATCGGCGTGAGTTGTGGCTTTCATTATATCGTCTTAGCGAGTCCTTCTTGTCTTACCAACTCATGCTCAAAAGGGTTTATCTATTTTTCAGGAGGAGTCTCACCGAACAACTCTTTGAGAGAACTTCGGCCAAACTGAGCAGTATTGGGCTGAGGTCTTGGCGATTTCACTTGGTCTCACCGACTAATGCTTGTGGAAGGCTTTCGGCAAGAGGTTTGTAATGTCTTAGTGACTCAGAGTGGATAAAGCATTTCGCTATGACTCATGTGCATCGAAGAAAGGTCTTGGCGAATTTGATTTGTTACACCGACCGAAAACATAAAGGTAGTCTCTTCGGTAAGAGCTAGGGTTTTTGGCGAGAGGTCTCGGTGAGTGACCTTTGGTCTCGCCGATGAAACATAAAGAGACTTCGTCAGCATAAGATCTGAATTGTCTCAGCGACATCGGATGAATGGATAAAAAATTTTGGTAAGACTCATGAGTTTCGTTGTAGAGTCTCAGCGAACCCGTCAAGTCTTGGTGACTAAGTCTAATGAGGGGCTTTCGGTGAAAGGTTTGTCTTGTCTCAGCGACACACAAGTGGATGAAGACTTTCGGAAAGACATGGTGTGCTCTACAAGAGGTCTTCCTGACTTTGATATGTCTCACTGATGGAATTGAAAAGAACTTTATCGTTATGAGATTTGTTCTCTCTTGGCGATCTGAGGTGAATTCGGGGTGTTTCGGTATAACGAAGATATCTATATGAGGTCTCCCCGAAAGTGTCATGTCATGGTGACAGGAATGAAAATGTGAGCTTTCGGTAAGACACAGGATGCTCTATGAGATGTCACCCCGACTACACATTGTCTTGGCAAAGGCGGATGAAGGACACATCTCGGTGTAAGTGTGCACTTGTCTTGGCAACTTGGAAATGATAGACTTTTGGTATGACTCAAGCTTTCTAAGAGAGGTCTCCCCAATGACAGTAAGCTATAGCAACAAATACAAGATAGAAGGCTAGTCGGCAAGAAAAACGATATGTTATGGCGACAATGTGTATCAAGTGACCTTCGATGAAACATAATGTTGGCAGTATGACTTCTCCCCGACTCTATTGTGTCACAGCAACAAACAGAAGGATGTATCGGTGAGAGAAACATTATGTTACATCGAATTATAAGGGATAAAGTCTTTCGGTGAAACATAGCGAAATCTACAAAGCATCTCCCCAACATGAGTATGTCACAGCGACAGATAGAAGGATGCATTCGGTGAGAGAACCTTTAGGCTACAACGACAGCGAATGAATAATACTCTAAGGAAGCCTATCGATGAGACATGATGTATTCATTATGTGTTCTTCCCAAATCTGATGGCTCTTGGTGAAAGCAATATCTAAAGGGATTGTCTGGCGATTTAATTGCTTTCGGTAGAACTATATGGTTGTCTCAGCGAATAGTTATGAAGACTCAAAACTCTGTGGTCGTCATCATGGATTGGCATCAAATCTCAGAATGGTTACATAACAAGATATTCATCGAGGTTCTTTTTGAGCTGTTGCATTTTTGATTTAATGGATTTTTCTAATTATAGTTGCATACAGACTTCTTTCATTGGTATTGAATCTCTAGCAAGGTATTCTCTGAGATTGTAGAGGTTATGATTTTTTGTTGTAGGCAGACATGGCTTTGATGAAAATCTTTCAGTTACAATTTGAAATCTCCTGACTCAACACAGAAATTAATGCTTTATGGATATGCATTTCTCTAATTTTTACCATCATCTACAGATCATCATTATCCAGCTTCAGATTCTAAAAATAGCAAGAGAGTTTCACAATCTTGTGAAAACGCTTGTTGAAGATTTCTTGATAACAAACATTCTTGAAATGTATATAAAAACCAGTGTTGAAAATTGTGAAGTGGTTGGTGGCCAGTAATTCTGAGAGATGGTTATTTTGGCCGTATCAAGAGATGTATTGGAAAACTCTGTAATACAAGAGTTGGATTCCTAGAGTATCAGAAGAAGAGTTATGAATTTAACTGTAAACAGAGTGATCCTCTGATATATTATGATTGTAATTCTAAAATCTGAGTAGGGATTGGTGCTCCTTGAGATTGGTGTCTCTAAATGAGGGGTTGGTGCTCCTTGAGTTGGTGCTCAGAAATTTAGCCTATAAGGCATTATTAAAAGTGGTTTTTGAAGATTAAGCCAGTAAGGCAGTTTAGGAGTGGTTTTTCTACCCCAGGAGGGTTTTCCACTCGGCAAATCTTTTGTATCTTTGTTCTTCTGTGTGCTCACTATTTTTTTTTTTGCTGTTTCAGTTCACTGTTGGGTTTATTACTGTTCTCAATTCTGTTTATGAACGATTACATTCAACTCATGAATGCATTAATCAAAGTAATATTGAGATCAAATATGAGCTATGTTTTTGGAAAATGCAAGATATCTCACTCAAATCATATTGTCATAAGTTGTCGAATAGACTGAGTTAGTGTTGTCATATATTTGTGCTTTTAAATGTGATTACTCTACTCTATTGTTGAAAGAAAAGGAAATCAGATTGTAAAATCTTGGTTGAAGTTGAAAAAGTGTAGACACTAATTCACCCCCCCTCTCAGTGTCTGTCCATAACTCCAACATTTACTTCCTTAAAACGTATGTCATATATATGTGTATAAAAAATGTGGAAGCATACACAAGGTAAGTCAATTGTTAAATAACAAAATGCCTCAAAGAGATGTGGTTTAAAAATGTAATTGGAAAGTGTACATAGAATTGTGTAATTTAAAATGTGCATTTACAACCTAAGGTTATAATGACAAACAAACAATGATCAACATGGAATATGCAAAATAACAAAAATGAAAGCAAGCCATAATTGAATGAAATAAAATGTGTAAAGACTTCACATATCTAAAAATCCAGAGTTTCAAATGGAGGAGTTCAACCCAATTATGTAGCCTTAGCTTCTTCTCTCTTAAAACTCAACAATTTGACTTTTTCAAAAGCTTGGTCCCCTCCAAATTTCAATTGTATATTAGTTTTCACTAGAATTCAAACTTGAATTGATATTATATGTCTTTCAACATGAAAACTCTGCTATTTCATGCAAAGGTGGTGGAATGTGAAAACATGCATGACACTTCACAACATCAACAAAAGCTATTTTTGTAGGAGCATGCACAAACCAAGAGAATATATAGAATATGGCCCTCTTTTGGAGATCACAATGTATATTAAATTTTTTATCTTTTGAGCAAGACAAACATGTCACCGCTATAACGCCAGTGCATTATTTATTGCTAAAAATAGTCATATATCTATAATTTAAACATGCTTATTTTAATATATTTATTTCTCGCTTCCATACCCCATACACTCACCCCATCTCTTCCCCTACCCTTGCACTTAATTCTATCTTTATCTCCCCACCTCTACTCCTTAACCTTTATAATTTCACCCTTATCTCTCCCTCTACCTCTACCCTTAACCCTTTATACCTCAACCTTAAACCCTAATCTCATTCCTTCACCTCTAGCCTCGTTATCGCCGGAATTAGCGCGCTGCTCCATGATAACCCCCACGAACTTGTCCGTTTCCTTTAGATTCGCGGTTCATGACGCACAACGGTGATTTTGAGTCACCGGGCGCGCTCCTCAAGTCTTGAAGAAGTCAATTCGAGCATTCCACCTTGTTCTCCTCGCAAAGACCTTCGAAACGAGATCTTTCGCGACTTTTCACTGTTAATACTTTGCAAATTACGGAAGATGCAGTAGCACTCAAAAAGTGCGCCCCTGCAGGGAAAATCCAAAATTTGGCTAAGTCTGGAAATGTAAGGGCGCTAAAATTTAGCGCCCCTGCATGAAGTGAAAATTCTAAAAAATGCAAGAGCGCTAAATTTTAGCGCCATTACATTTTTTCTCAACACTTAAACTTTTTTCATTCCTCTGGCACGTTTCTTCACAATTTCGCGTTTTTCGTCAATCGTGCCACTTTTCGTGCCTAAATTTATTGCACGACTTGAGTTAGGTTTTTAATTTTCATTTGCAAAGTTAAGTGAATGAATTCGCCACTTTTTTTGTTTATGTTTTATTTCTTTTGCATCTCCTCTTGCTGTGCGTTTGCCTTTCATCTGCGAAATCACGTTTTTTGGAGATTCGCCATTTCTCTCTTCAACAAGCTTCGCGTTTTGCCCTGGTAAGACTTTCATTTCAGATTTGTATTGTCATTTGTATATGATCTTTGTACATTCGCATTTTGATTTCTTCATTCACGTTTTTATTTCATTCATTTTTTCTATTCGCGTCTTCCTTCATTCGCGTTTTCCTACACGTTTATGCAATGGAACCTTCATTCATGGTTTTGAATTCACGTTCTCCCCTGTGCGTGTTCATTTAGTGCTCATTCCTTCTTTTCATTTCCATGCTCTTACCCTATACACTCGCATTTTTGTTCTCGCCTTTCAAAGTGTTCTTCATTCGCGTTTTCTGTCCATCGTTTGTCTTCATCGTGGCGAGCCTTTGTTACCCTACGCATTCTTCTCTCGCCACCTACGCGTTCTTCTCTTATCCGCCAATATGGTCGATGTTCTGTGGGCACTCGTATCTATCCAACGTATCCATGTTGTCTCTCTCTATGCGTTTTGGTGAACGTTGAAGAGATCTGTTATTGTGAAAAAGAATTCCCTCAAAAATGGGAGGCGTATGTAATAGAATGAAAGCAAACTCAAGCTCTCATGATTCAAACAAATTTCCATCTCCAAGCCTGAGCGCTATCGCCATTCCCTCTTGCATCTACATCTCAAAAGTTTCAAGAAAAAGCAGAGGCGCTGAATTTTAGCGCTAGAACATTTTTGAGAAAATGAGAAATTACCTAACACTGTAAGATGTAAGGGCGCTAAAATTTAGCGCCCTTGCATCAAAATCATCTTTCACCAAAAAGCTAAAGCGCTGAATTCTAGCGCCATGACATCAAAAGAATGTCATAAAATTGCCTAACACTAAAAATGTAAGGGCGCTAAAATTTAGCGCCCTTACACCAAAAGCAATTTCTCAAAATGTAAGGGCGCTGAATTTTAGCGCCCTTACACTTTTTTCTGGCTTTTTCCAGACCTTTCCAAATGCACCCCATTTTTGACCAGTGCATCCTTGAGCTCCATTTTTCCGCATTCGTGCATCGTTTTGCGTGCCTCACCATCATCTCTATGCTTTTCCACCCTCGTGCTTGTTTCATGCTTTCCCATGTTTCCTAACAAATTGGTGTTTGTTCTGGCTAGACGGATTGCAGTCTACTCTCAGAGATCGTCCAGTTAAGAGTTCTCAGTGTTCCAGTTTCTTTTGATGACTGCAACGAAACCTCCTTCTTCTTCGAAAGCAAAAAGCAAGATGAAGTACAAATATCAAGGCGTCTATCCGCCAACTATGGTACTTTCGAAAGTTGAAGAAATAAAGGATATAGAAGTTGGCCATCAAGATTTGGTTGACTTTGCAAAGTTGACAGAGACGAAGCCTCTTCCTGATTCAATGAGGGCAATAGTACACAGTAATCTCCACTTGGTGGCAATGTTCCCCACAGCTGCGCACAATACTGAGTTTGTTCTTCAAGTTGCGTCCCATTACATCCGAGAAAGCAGAAGTGTGATCGACTCTTCCGGGCATGAGATTCTAAGACTCGACCCCGATTTCTTTGACATCGTCTTCAAGGTTCCTCACATGGACAAATATATTGACATTTCTATATCAAAAGCACAGGAGATTTTCGATGCTGATCCCAATAAAGCCAAACAGTTGATAAATACTCAATGGCTCAAAAAGCCTAGATCATCTGTTTCTAGATGGCCGAAAGGACTCCTGAGAAGTGACTTCAAAGATGACGCCAAGGATATGATCACGTTTCTAAGCAGAGTGAAGGGCTTGCCAGAATCATCCACTTTTCACGATTGGATGTATGAGTACATCAGGATCATAAGGAGGCGAAGTGCATATTGATCAAGTGGAACAAATCGCTGATGAGATGCACCTAACAAATTTCGATCAATGCTCCTTCTACATTGAAGTTCTACATGACTTCTTACACTGGTATACCGCACAGCCTATGATATAATTCCCGTGTCTATCTACAAAGGGAATCGAATGATGGTGCCTGTGTACAGATATTTCTATCAGTTGGAGCTAAAGGAAAGCTTTCATCATTTCAGACGGGTCACTGATGCTTTCTTTGCGCCCTTACTCTTCAACTTTGATCCATCCTTGGAAAGAAGAAGAGTGTCCGATGAGGCTTATAAGGTGGTAAGTAAAGTTGGATGTATTTTTCTTCAATTCCCAACGTTTACTTACTTGAGAGTAGGTTGTTACACCGGTTGTCCCTACATGCTACCACGTTATCCTTCGGATAAGTGGGTTCTCATGGAAACATGCAGACAGCTGATGTCAGTACAGAAAGAACGAAGAAGCAACCATAAGCGTGGATTCAAGTTCCCACTGACCATCGACAGATATACTATCCGGACTGCACAAAAAGCTAAGTCTGTCTATGCTGTGATGCAGATCATGACCATCAAAACCTACAGGTATAGGTTTGATTTCGACTACTGATATGTCAGAAAGAAGTTGCAAAAGGGTCACCAACATAGGTACCGTTTTGAAGACATCTGGGCAGATTGCAGAGATGAAGAAGCCATTCGAAAGATGGACTATTGCAGATTGACAAATGTATTCTAAGCTTCATCAACATCATTTGGTGATACAGCGCTCACATTGACAACCTAAAGATGCATCTTGACAGTAAGAAGGTTCACTCATCCGCCATGAGAGATCGACAACAGAATCCACACCATATTGTGGGATTACACCGTTGGTCCATGAGAAGTTCGTGCAGGAGACTAGAGGAAATTTGAAGATCTCAAGGCCCGATGCAAAAAAAGACGGAAGCTACTTCCATTCCCAAAGTTATTAGACATTCTAGCATCCCATTATGCATCTTGTAAATATTTCTCGACATTTTCGAATGTCACTTTGTAAATTATAATTACACCAAGTCCAAAGATGTAATATTTTGAAAACAAATTACACTTTGACTTTGGTCAAAGTTAGGTGAGATTCCAAAAATCGGTCACCTAACTTTCCTTAATTTTCTCAATCTCTTTCCTTATTTTGCTCATCCCTCTTTCTATATATTGTGAGGGATTTTCATTGTAACATATCTTTTAGTCTTTTGCAACGAAGTGCTGCCCTTTTGTAAGCAAACTTGTGAAACTTTGCGTTCATATTTTGTGAATGAGATTCAATCAATAAAGGAAAGGATTGCAAGCCAAACTTTGTGTTGGATTCGATACTTTTGTAAGTTGATTCGATTTGGTAGTGATTAATTCGAGGAATCTGAAAGACTCTAAGTGGTTGATGTAAACTTTGTGTTACATTTATTATTTAGATTGCATTGTTATTTTGTTTATCATTGGTTGAGTGATCTATAAGACTTTGCGCTTATAATCATTCATGCTCATGCATGTTCTTGTTGGATAATCTATGAGACTTTGTGCTTATAATTATTCATTCTCTTGGATACTTTGTCGAAAGATCTACAAGACTTTTTGCTTGTAATCGTTCGTGCTCGTTGACATTTTGGTTGGATGATCTACAAGACTTTGTGCTTGTAATCGTTCATGTTGTTCGAAGAATTGTTGCGTCTAAGAAGACTTTGTGCTTCTAACGTAGTAAACGGTACGTTTATGCAGATCCGACATTGATAAAGCTACGGAACGACTTTGTGCCTTCGTGAGCTTTCCCATTTTATTTTCTTTTGTTTGTTGTTGATTACTTCTGGTATCTCTACGCTTCGCTTTGACGAGATAGAGATATTGGCATTACTGTTGGTTGTTAGTTTTTAGTTATCAAGAATTCGGAACTTCCAACACGTGAAACATTGTAAACATCTTCTCTGAAAAAAGAGAGAAGGATGAATGTAACACACCCCCCCCACTTCGTGACTTTCGTGTACATTGTGTAATTACTTTTGTGATTTACTATTGTTTCTCTTAGCAGTAAGAAGGGCGCCTCCCCTTTCCGAGAGGAGAGATTCACATCTCACATAGCTGTGGCTGAAGTCCAAGTTGTGTAATCTGTCGAAAGTTGATTACATAATTTTCACCCAACAGTTTTTTGGCGACTCTACTGGGGAACCTACATACGCAATCTGAGCCTCACGCTTCGGATTGAAGTAGATAAGTTTCCATTTTCTTGCTGTTCTTTTGTATATTGTTAACTCTGTAACACCCTTTGTATTCAGATTTACATTCTGGCGGACCGAATATATACAAGAGGATTGAGGGCTCAAGGAATAACAGATCCACTCTTTGAAGAGTTGCTGCAACGTGACTTCCCATTTACTCTTCCACGAGCAAGGTCACCATTGCAGCGGGCTATAAGCTTCCCTCCACGTAGCCAAAGATCTCCAATCCCAAGTGTTTGGTCAGTTTATCGCAGACGTCCTGTTCAAGCACCTGTTGTGCAACCAGTCATGGCCGCACCACCTGCTGGACCGTGGGGAAATGCTTTTGGTCCCCTCCGTTTGACTCCACCTTTACACGAACTCCCTCGTGTATCCAGGAAGCATCTTCCAAAATTTCAAGGTGATGGCAAACAACACCCCGATGAGCACATATCCGCATTTTACATAGTATGCGGCGTTCTGGGCATTGAGCACGAGGATGTTTCCGTAAGATTGTTCATTGAATCCCTTCAAGGGATTGCAGCCGAATGGTTCTTTACTCTTCCCAATGCTTCCGTCACCAATTGGGCCACTCTTCGCACTAAATTTGAAGAAAGGTTTAAGCCTGCCGAAGATTCACATGCTTTATTGGCGCAACTCACCACCATGCGTAAAGAAGCTCACGAGCCTATGCGCGAGTTTGTGGCTAAATTCAACAAGTTGGTGACACGGATCCCCAATGATGCAAGACCAACGGATCACAACCTGAAATGCTTCTTCATCAACACCCAATTACCCAAGGTAAGTTTCTACTTGCGTAGGGAAAATCTTGTTAATGTTGCAGCAGCCCAGCAATTGGCTACCAGTCTAGAGGACGACATGATCCTTGCTGGAGAAATCAGGATGGGAACTAACGGAAATAAAAGGATGCAAGCCTCAGGATCTTCAGCATCCAACGCCAATGCTCCCACTGCCAACTCAAATTTCACAGATCCCATGGTCCAAAGGTTGGCAAATTAAGTTCTCTCTCTTAAGAAGCAGGTGTCAAACAATAACAATGGTAACAACTACAAAGACGTCCCTACGAGGACTTTTCCTAACTATGTTGGCAACAAAAATCAGAATCGTCTCCCAGCACCTCCAGGACGACTTGCTCTTGAAGCCCCGCCTGCTAACAATGCCGCTGGGTACTATGAGACTGAACAAGATGATTATGCTCAGCCCGAATATCCTGAAGAAGAAAATGTCGATCTCTTCCAAGAAGAAGAAATTGGATCGGCTAGCGACTCCAAGATCAGCTATTTGCAAATGATGGAAGAAGAAGAAGAAGAAGATGATTTGGTGACTGACGCTTATGTTGTTTTTACGCGGCATCAACAAAGTGAACTTGACAAAGCTCAAGCTGCTGCTGCTGTCCTAGAAAAGGAGAAGCCGCCCATAACGATTGCCAAAAGAGGATCTCCTCTCCCTTGGCAACCTAAGAAAGCAGCAAATCCGCAAGTAAGTGCACCCCGTTCTTCTTCGTCAACTCCTATTGTTCCTAAAGCTAATCCTCCCGTTCCAAAGACCAATGTGCCTTTTGTGAAACCAATCAGTGAAGTTACGGCTTCCAACCTACAAAGTTCTTTCCAGGCTTTCGACATCATTGACCATGCCAAGAAAACCAAGGTTCAAATGTCCGAGGCTGAATACCTCAAAGCCAACCCCGACCAATTTGACAGGCTTGTCAAGTTCGTAAATGATAAAAAGATCTCCCCAAGTCAGGATATTCCTCCTGACATCCCAGTTACTCCTAAACCCAAAGTGTCACAGAGTAACCTCGTATCTAATCCTCCAACTGCTTCTGGACGCATTGATCCATTTTTCATCTCACTACTTGTAAATGGTTTCAAGCTGAGTAACTGTGTCATAGACTCTGGTGCGTCTGACAATGTGATGCCCGCCAAGGTAGCTACTGCGTTAGGCCTTGAGATGACCAAAACCTTCAGCCGTTGCTTTTCCATGGAAAATAAGCAAGTGCCATTGATCGGTCAGATCAAGGATGCCCAATATGCATTCGCCGCATACCCGGAGAAGAAGATAAAAATGACGGTCCTCGTGGCCGATGTACCAGCTTCCTACGGTATACTCCTCGGACGCAATTTCTGCAAAGATGTTGGAGGAGAGCTAAGTATGGATATGTCTGAAGCAAGAATACCAGTAAAAGGTGTGATGCAAAAGCTGATTCCCGAAAAGGAATCAAAGTTTTCAGTTGTTGAGTCCAATGATCCCAGAGCTCAGATTTTGTTCGAATCATCAGGCGTGGGAACTTACTACCTACAAACAGATGAGGTAGGAGAATCCTCAACTCAAAATGAGCTAGAAAAAGATGATACTTCGTCAACTTCAGATGAAACGTCATCAAGAGATTTGTCCATCTCCGACCATGAATCTTCATCAGAGGATGAAGTCTTGGATTTTGACACTGTTCCAATTGGTGATTCCAACGGTGTCTGGCTGCTCGAGTTCGATGGTAGCTGCTCTTCGACCGGTTCTGGAGCAGGAATGGTTTTCATTTCGCCATCAGGGAAGTTTTTCCCTTTCTCCTTCAAGTTGCAGTTTGATAACACCAATAACACCGCCGAGTATGAAGCCCTGTTACTGGGAATGCAAGTTGCATTGAAGAAGGGTATAAAAAACCTTCATGCGCAAGGTGATGCCGAGTTGATAGTATGTCAAGTGAGAAATCTCTATCAAACAAAGAATGAAAGACTCAGGCATTACCGCAATCTAGTATGGGATTCCATTGAGGAATTCGAGGCTTTCGATATCTCCGTTGTTCCCAGAGAATACAATACTAGAGCTGATTCCCTTGCGATCTCCGCCACGCTCTTGGTACCACACAAAGACTTTCAAGGTTCTACCTACACCATAGAGTTGGTTTTCCGCCCAAGTGTACCTGACAATTCAGAAAACTGGCAGATTTTCAACGACGACCATCAAATTATCGCCTTCCTTGAGAAAGCTGAGAATTTCGATGAATTGTACTTTGAAGGCAGCATTCTCCACTTCGAGAATCCGTGACCGATCTAGATCCTATCACGGGTGAGGAATATCTCCAACTCAAAGGGAATAAGATCCCTAAAGGATTGGTATCCTTGGAGAAACTTTTTGACAAACATGATCGCCACGTCAAGAAACAACTCTCAGATTCTGACTCATCTAATGAGGTTGAACAGATAAATTTGGGAACTGAGGCCGATCCTAAGATGGTCAACATTGGCAAATGTTGCACGACCGAAGAAAGAAGACAGTTTGCTCAACTACTGCAGGAGTACATCGACGTCTTGGCGTATTCGTATGACGATCTAAAGTCATTTCGGCCCAAGGAAGTGCAACATGACATTCCTCTCAAGGTTGGTGCTTTACCTTACAAACAAAAGCAGAGGCAGTACAATCCCAAGATTTCTGGAACATTTTAGCTGAAGTTCAAAAGATGCTGAATGCGCGGATAATTTTCCCTATCCATCATTCAACATGGATAGCCAATATCGTCCCTGTTCGTAAGAAGAATGGTGAAATCCGCATTTGTGTAGATTTCAGAAATCTAAATCAATTGTCTCTCAAAGACAATTACCCACTTCCAGTGATGGATCAAGTTCTACAAAACGTAACTGGATCCGAGATGCTCTCCATGCTAGATGGATTTTCCGGTTACAATCAAATTGAAGTGAATTCAAGCGATCAACACAAAACCGCTTTCACAACGCCTTGGGGAACCTTTGCGTATCGTAGGATGCCGTTTGGTTTGATCAATGCCGGCGCTACATTCCAACGTGCCATGGATCTTGCTTTCCGTGACATAATGGGTAAGTTCATTGTGGTGTATCTTGACGATCTTACGGTGTTCTCCAAGCCACGCCATGAGCATTTCTATCATTTGAGACAAACTCTGGAGAGGTGCCGCCAGCACGGCATTTCCCTCAATCCCAAAAAGTCAACTTTTGGGGTGACAGAAGGTAAACTTCTTGGTCACGTAGTATCTGCTGAAGGAATTAAGATTGACTCAGAAAGAGTCAATGGAATCAAGTCACTCGTTTTGCCATCAAGCAAGAAAGCCGTTCATTCCTTTTTCGGCAAGGTGAACTTCTTGAGAAGATTTCTTCCAGACTTTGCTGAAAAGACTCGTCACATTGTGAACATGATGAAGGGTAATGCCACGTTTCATTGGACGGCAGAAGGAAAAGCAGCGTTCGATGACATCAAGGAGGCCATCGCTCATGCGCCCGTATTGGTTTGCCCTAATTACACCAAGGAGTTCGTGATGTACAGTTATGCTTCCGAGCATACGCTATCAGCAATCTTGGTGCAGGAAAATGATGAGGGTTTTGAATTCCCCATTGCATTCATGAGTTGTCCTCTAAAGAATTACGAGTTGAAATATTCTCGGATGGAAAAACACGCTTTCGCAGTGGTGAAAGCCGTCAAGCATTTCCGGTTCTACATTCTGGGCAGTCATGTCAAAGTCCTCGTTCCAGATTCGACTGTCAAGTCTATCCTCACACAACAGGAATTTGGAACGAAAAGAGGAAACTGGATTGCTAAGATTCAGGAATATGATCTAGAGATAAAGCCTACTAAGCTGATACGTGGACGTGGCCTTTGTCAGCTCATTGCAGAAAACAACCCAGGCGAAGAGATTCCGGAAGATGAGGAGGTCTCAGATGAAGAGGTTGATCCTAGTACACTTCCTATGGTACTATTCGTTAGCACCACTGATGAATGGTTTTCCAACATAGCTCACTTCCTGACATACGGAGAATGTCCTAATCACCTAACTCCGAAAGAAAAAAGGACCGTCAAGCTAAAGTCAGCTAATTTCGTCTTGTGGGATAGCGGCTTGTATAAGCGTGCAATGGATGGAACATTTCTCAGGTGTGTTGATAAAGAGCAACATCAAAAGTTGCTAAAATCTTACCATGATTTGGCATGTGGTGGGCATTTCTCAGCGCCAGTAACCGCTCACAAAATCCTGAGAGCAAAGTATTACTGGCCTACACTCTTTCAGGACACGTACTCTTGGGTGCGTAAGTGTGAATTGTGCCAACAGTTTGTTGGCCGTCCAAAATTGGCATCTTTGCCGTTAAAACCTGTCATGATTGATGAACCTTTCCAACAATGGGGCATTGATTTCATAGGTGCAGTGAATCCATCGTCAAGTGCTGGACACGTCTATGTTTTGACGGCTACAGACTATTTCACCAAATGGGTGGAAGCAATACCTACAAAGCGTGCTACTTCAGAAGTAGTGTGCAATTTCTTAAAAGAGAATATTATTTCCAGGTTCGGTGTGCCGAACAAGATTGTTGCGGACAACGCTTCTGCTTTCTCGTCAAATGAGATCACGGAGTTTTGTTTCGAGCATGGTATCACTTTGTCACATTCTTCCGACTATTATCCGCAGGGTAATGGTCAAGCGGAATCTAGTAACAAGAATCTGGTAACTATAATCCGCAAGCTGGTGGACGAGAATCAACGTTTGTGGCACAAGGCTTTGTTTGACGCTTTGTGGGCAGACAGAATAACTCCGAAGCGAGCAATCGGCATGTCTCCTTTTCAGCTTTTGTATGGTTTGAATGCCGAGATTCCTATAACTTTGGAACTACCAGCCCTCAAGTTGGCTAAGGCCATTGAGGATGAGACGTTTGACAATTCTGTCGACAAGCGCATCATGTATCTCTCCGAATTGGAAGAGAATCGAGTTCAGGTGGCTGACCGCATTGCGGAACACCAGGATCAAGTGAAGAAGTTGTTCGACAAGAAGGCCAAGTCTCGAGAATTTCAAGTTGGTGACCTCGTCCTCCTATGGGACAAAAGGAGAGAGCCAAAAGGTATGCACGGGAAATTTGATTCGCTATGGACTGGACCTTTCCAAATACATCAGTTGCATGGTGAAAATAGTTTCTTGTTAGCATACGGAGATGGAACGCCATTTGCCCTTCCTCACAGTGGGCAACATCTCAAGCACTTTACGCAGTAAAGGAGTCGGCGTTGGTATGTAAATACTTTTTATTTTTTAAGTCCTTTCGAGTCTTTGTGTTTTGTTTTTGTCATCGTCGTCGCCTGAATCCAAGCCTAATGGATGGATAAAGGCACTTGAATTAGTTTTACCTCCTTAGTTTCTTTTCTAAGAACAACCAAAAGGAAGATCCCAATGAGGGAGCCGGTATTATCGCGAAATCTGAAACTCGTTCCACCGGATAACCCTCTGAAACTTTAATACGTTTCCTGGGATTACGTGAGTTCGTCGCTTTAGCGGGTGATTTTGAGTCACCTTTCGGTCGTTCAATCTCGATAGTCAATTTAGGCATTCCATATGTTCTCTCGCCAAAGACCGCCGAAATGGAATCATGCTGTGACTTTTCATATTAACGCGCAGAGTACGGAGAGAATCGACACTCAAAATTAAACCCTGTGATGAAATCAAAATTGCCATTGGTCACGGAAATGTCAAGAGCTAAAATTTAAGCCCACGCATGAAGTGAAAATTCTAAAAAATGCAAGAGCGCTAAATTTTAGCGCCATTACATTTTTTTCTCAACACTTAAACTTTTTTTCATTCCTCTGGCACGTTTCTTCACAATTTCGCGTTTTTCGTCAATCGTGCCACTTTTCGTGCCTAAATTTATTGCACGACTTGAGTTAGGTTTTTAATTTTCATTTGCAAAGTTAAGTGAATGAATTCGCCACTTTTGTTGTTTATGTTTTATTTCTTTTGCATCTCCTCTTGCTGTGCGTTTGCCTTTCATCTGCAAAATCACGTTTTTTTGGAGATTCGCCATTCCTCTCTTCAACAAGCTTCGCGTTTTGCCCTGGTAAGACTTTCATTTCGGCTTTGTATTGTCATTTGTATATGATCTTTGTTCATACGTGTTTTGGTTTCTTCATTCACGTTTTTTATTTTCATTCCTTTTTTGTTCTCTCTTTTCGCGTCCTCCTCCATTCGCGTTTTCCTTCCCTTTATGCAATGGAACCTTCATTCATGGTTTTGAATACGTCTTTCTCCTCTATGCGTGTTCATTTTGATGCTCATTCCTTCTTTTCTTTTCTATTCTCTAACCCTACACATTCAATCCTTTGCTACCCAAATGCGTAAGTGTTCTCCATTCCTGCGTTTCTTTCTATTCACTTACCTTAGTCATTCGCGTTTCTGCCCTTGTCTCCCATTCGCGTTTCTTCCTACCTTTCTTCTCTGCGCGCAATATCACTTGAGAATTTCTATCCACACGCCATGCTTGTGTTGAGGTATCTTTGTTAGAAGTTCTTCATTCGTTTTGGCAAACATGGGAAAGATTCGCCATTGTGAAAAAGAATTCCTTTGACTTGAGAATGTAAATGTAATAGAATGGAGATGGTTTCGAATGACAGAAAGAAGTTGACCAAGCATCGACCTCTGCTAAAGCTCAAGCACCTTCGCCATTCCTCATTACATTTGCATCTTTAAAAATTACCAAACTTGCTAAAGCGCTGAATTTCCGCGCCATGACATTTTGAAGGTTCACCAAAATTACCTAACACTGTAAGATGTAAGGGCGCTAAAATTTAGCGCCCTTGCATCAAAGTCATCTTTCACAAAAAGCTAAAGCGCTGAATTTTAGCGCCATGACATCAAAAGAATGTCAGAAAATTGCCTAACACTAAAAATGTAAGGGCGCTAAAATTTAGCGCCCTTACACCAAAAGCAATTTCTCAGAATGTAAGGGCGCTGAATTTTAGCGCCCTTACACTTTTTTCTGGCTTTTTCCAGACCTTTCCAAATGCACCCCATTTTTTGACCAGTGCATCCTTGAGCTCCATTTTTCCGCATTCGTGCATCGTTTTGCGTGCCTCGCCATCATCTCTATGCTTTTCCACCCTCGTGCTCGTTTCACGCTTTCCCATGTTTCCTAACAAATTGGTGTTTGTTCTGGCTAGACGGATTGCAGTGTACTCTCAGAGATCGTCCAGTTAAGAGTGCTCAGTGTTCAAGTTTCTTTTGATGACTGCAACGAAACCTCCTTCTTCTTCGAAAGCAAAAAGCAAGATGAAGTACAAATATCAAGGCGTCTATCCGCCAACTATGGTACTTTCGAAAGTTGAAGAAATAAAGGATACAGAAGTTGGCCATCGAGATTTGGTTGACTTTGCAAAGTTGACAGAGACGAAGCCTCTTCCTGATTCAATGAGGGCAATAGTACACAGTAATCTCCACTTGGTGGCAATGTTCCCCACAGCTGCGCACAATACTGAGTGTGTTCTTCAAGTTGCGTCTCATTACATCCGAGAAAGCAGAAGTGTGATCGACTCTTCCGGGCACGAGATTCTGAGACTCGACCCCGATTTCTTTGACATAGTCTTCAAGGTCCCTCACATGGATAAATATATTGACATCTCTATATCAAAAGCCGCAGGGAGATTTTGATCATGATCCTAATAAAACGAATGATTGATAAATACTCAATGGCTTAAAAGCCTAGATTATCTGTTCGGATGGCGAAAAGGACTCTGAGAAGTGACTTCAAGATGATAGCGTCAAGGATATGATCACGTTTACGAAGGCGAGTGAAAGGTTTACTTGGGAATCATCCACTTTCTGACGGATGTATGAATACATCGGAAGGATCATAAGGAAAGTGCATATTATTGAACAACAAATGGGTGATGAGATGCTGCGAAACGGTTGATCAATGCTCCTTCTACATTGAAGTTCTACACTGACTTCTTACACAATAGGGTATGCATCCCGGTGTGATGAGCAATTCCAGGTCCTATCTACAAAAAAAAAGAATGGGATGATGGTGCACAGTAATGCAGATATTTCTATCGATTGGAGCTAAAGGAAAGCTTTCATCACTTCAGGCGGGTCACAGATGCTTTCTTCGCGCCTTTGCTTTTCAATTTTGATCCAGCTCTTGAAAGAAAGAGGGTATCTGATGAGGCTTATAAGGTGGTAAGTAAAGTTGGATGCCTATTTCTTTAATTCCCAATGTTTACTTACTTGGTAGGACGTACACGATTTTCCCTACATACCTGCATTATCGCCGGATAAGTGGGTTCTCATGTGAAACGCTCGGAGCCAGTTGATGTCGGTCAAAGAAACGAAGAAGCAACCACAAGCGTGGATTCAAGTTCCCATGACCATCGGTAGATATCTTATCCGGTTGCACAAAGGCTAAAGTCTGTCTATCTTTGAGATGCGAGATCATGACCGCAAAACCCTCTGAGGTATAGGTTTGACGATTTGACCTAGAGATGTGGAAAAGAAGTTGCAAAAGAGACCATAACCGTTAGTTTGAAGACATACAAGGCAGATTCTTGAGAGATGAAGAAGCCATTGAAAGATGGATATTGCAGTTGGCAGGTTCAACAAATGAGAGATCTGATATTGTGACCTACGAGGAAGTTTTGAGGATCGGTGATGTGACGTTGTCTATGATGGACAAAGGCGTTGCTAAAGGCAGATTTTGCAATACGATTGGTCTGGGAAAGAGGTCACCGGCATGGGAAAGACCAATCCTAATATCTGAAGAATGGTTACACAAACACTTGGATTTATGCAATGAAAAGTTTGGGCGGACTTCTGAAGGAAAATTGAGGCGAGAAACGCATGCTGACAAGAACTTACATGACAAAAGAAACAAGTCGTGGCCCGTTCCACGCTATTTGGAGAGGCCTAGGATTAAAGTTCACTTGGTGGTAGAAGATACCCAGTGTCGAGAAGGCAGAAATGGCAGATCTCACCACATCTCGCTCTAAGGGTAAAAATCCCATCCCAGGGGAGATAGATTCGATGAAGAAGATACTTCAAGCGACCAATCATTTGAAGATGAAGAATTCGTGACGGAATACGATCGCAGAAGGTTCAGCGAGGCAAAGGAAGTCGATGAAGATACGAAAGAGGTCAGAGGTGACTTGAAGGTGAGCGAATCCGGAGAGGCAAGGGTGATCAACGGAGCGAGCATGATGAAAATAACTACTTCTCGAGCGTGAGTTAGGGGAAATTCACAGAACATCATCGCCCGTGACTTCAAGCGTTCCTCATACCCCTTTTGAGTCAAGAATTCCTTCACCTCCTGCTCCCTCGTCACCTATTCCTACCACGAGCATTCCTGCAGCCGAGATATCCCCTATCCCTGCAGCATCAACCCAGCTTGATACTCCATCAGTCACAAGCATTCATACGGTTGATATACTATCAAGCCCACCATCGTCCATTCCTAGCTTGTCTTAAGCCAGCGTGAGTATCGCCGAGGAAACGAAATTCAATGGAACTTTGTAGACCTGGTCTTGTCGTGATCAACTCAATCATGTCAACTATAGGGCGATGATGACAAACACTTCTCAATTGTCACGATATAGCTGGTGAGTTGGTGCTGACAATAACTTGAAGGTGTATGTGACCAACGGTAAATCGGGGACTACACTATTTTCAACCATCCTTGGCTAATATCTCCAGTGTCGAAGCGTAAAAAGCAAATGATTTCTCCAGAGGAACTCGACCTTGAAGAGATAGTTCTTCCAAAGGCTAAAGGGAAGAAGAAGGCAAAAGTATACTCGAGGCTGAATGTTGATAAATCACATTACAAGTATGTTGAAATTAATACCGGAATCAAGAAGGGTGATGTCAAATACTCGGAGGACTACACAGTATTAACAAAGGTCCGACAGCAAGGTTATATGAGGGTCACAAGAAACCGTCATGAAGTCACTTTGGATATCTTGGCGGGAAGGCTGGATAAAGTAGAGCAAGCTCGTAACATGTACAAGCAGAGGGCAGAGCATTATGCCGCTGTTGTAAAGAGACTTGCCGGTTCTCCAAGTAATGCACAACCGCTGACAGTGGTAAATATTGAAGACCCGGTGTCGAAAATTTGAGGGTACCTAAAGGTGTTGTAGCTTTGTTGAAAGATCATTGGTGCAGGATGTGATCTGATTTTGGTGAGATGAAGAAAACCACCATGTTGACCAAGCTCACCCGCAGGGACTTGACAAAGAAAAGTACTTTCCCGGAGACATGGAAAAATGCGGTATCATGGTATGAAGTAGACAGTGGCGCAAATAGGTGGTGGGTTGGGGTGAATTCGACGAAGAAAAGTTTGTAAATTAAAGAATCGGAAACCACCGGATCTAAGTGGGTTTCAATCTCTCATTTGAAGACCTTCACCAAGTGCGGAAGATGTCGGCGGGCAGCTTAGCGGCATTCTTGACAAGTATGGAGAGGTTACTGGTCAACTTCTTGGGACAATCATTATCTTTACCGGTAGCGATATCCTGATCTTCAAAAGTCTATCCTTGAATTTGATTGTGATTCGGACTTCGGAAGCTTCGCTGAACATCATTTGTGATACAAGGCTCACATTGGACAACTTGAAGACGCATCTTGACAGGTGCAAAAAGGTTCACTCATCTGCCATGAGATTGATCACGAGAATTCACACCATTGTGGATTACACCGTTGGTCCAGATGAGAAGTTTGTGCAGGAGACTAGGAGGAAATTTGAAGACTTCTGTGCCCAATGCAAAGAAACGTGAAGCAACCCCCTATTCTCCAGTGTTAGACATTTTCGGTGCATCCCATTATGCATCTTGTAAATATTTCTCGACATTTTTGAGAATGTCATTTTGTAAATTGTAATTACACCAAGTCCAAAGATGTAATATTTTGAAAACAAATTACACTTTGACTTTAGTCAAAGTTAGGTGAGATCTCCAAAAATCGCTCACCTAACTTTCCTTAATTTTCTCAATCTCTTTCCTTATTTTGCTCATCCCTCTTTCTATATATTGTGAGGGATTTTCATTGTAACATATCTTTTAGCCTTTTGCAACGAAGTGCTGCCCTTTTGTAAGCAAACTTGTGAAACTTTGCGTTCATATTTTGTGAATGAGATTCAATAAATAAAGGAAAGGATTGCAAGCCAAACTTTGTGTTGGATTCGATACTTTTGTAAGTTGATTCGATTTGGTAGTGATTAGTTCGAGGAATCTGAAAGACTCTAAGTGGTTGATGTAAACTTTGTGTTACATTTATTATTTAGATTGCATTGTTATTTTGTTTATCATTGGTTGAGTGATCTATAAGACTTTGCGCTTATAATCATTCATGCTCATGCATGTTCTTGTTGGATAATCTATAAGACTTTGTGCTTATAATTATTCATTCTCTTGGATACTTTGTCGAAGGATCTACAAGACTTTGTGCTTGTAATCGTTCGTGCTTTCGTTATTTATTTGGTTGGATGATCTACAAGACTTTGTGCTTGTGTCGTTCATACCGAAGAATTGTGTTACTTCTAAAGACTTTGTACTTCCTAGCGTAGCAGCGATACGTTATGAATCCAGGCATTGATGAGCTTCTGGAATGACTTTTGTGTATGTGAGCTTTCCATTTTATTTTCTTTTGTTTGTTGTCGATTATTTACGGTATCTCACGGCTTAAGCTTTGGCCGAAGTCTAGAGATATTGGCATTCTTGGTTGTTAGTTTTAGTTATCAAGAATTGAACTTATGCAGTGAAACATTGTAAACATCTTCTACGAAAAGAAGGTGATACAACACACACTCTGTGACTTTTAAGTGTACATCATTAGTACTTTTTGTGTTTTACTATTGTTTTCTCTTAGCAGTAAGAAGGGCGCCTCCCCTTTCCGAGAGGAGAGATTCACATCTCACATAGCTGTGGCTGAAGTCCAAGTTGTGTAATCTGTCGAAAGTTGATTACATAATTTTCACCCAACACATGCAAACACCTCCTATAATCCCATCACTTGATATGTTCAACCTTTTACATTATGAAATTGAAGCACAAAGCAAACATTAACCATCAATCATGAATGAACTCGTTAACAAGGAAAATAGTGATATTTTTCGTTCTTATACTCATCAAGTTACTGATACACCCATTAACTTAGAAGAGAGCTATGATCAAGGATTTAAGATCTTAAACAAACAAGTATGTGACATAACAAATGAGCATGAAATCCACAAACTGTCATAACAAATACCATCCAAGGATACCAAGATCCTCCCCCCTGCACATCTCCTAAGGGGAAAGGTGTTTTCTTTCATAAGATCATTTCAAAGTACCAATTATTACCTCACAAGGATGATAGAGTCACCTTAGATCCTCCACCTCCACCTCAACAAGTTGTTCAATCAAGAAAAATACAAAGGCCTTACAAACTCAAGAAGTTGTAATTCCCTTGTCCTATATCCAAAAATGATTTTTTTTTACACACACTTCTTAATTAAGGACTTATAACATTGCCACCTATCAAATAAAATCAAAAAGGAAAAAGTGCAAACATGTCTCATTGTCAATATCACAAAACTCTTGGGCATAGTACTAATGAGTGTCGTGCTTTAAAGAGAATTATTAGAGAATTTGAACCGTTTTCACATCAATATGATCATATGATCAATTAGTAATTGATCACTTTTCTCCTTGTCATGTGATAGTTGTAGGATCATCACATGCTCACGATTACATGTTTTACATTTAAATGAAAATCATTTTCTATATTGCAGGGAGCACATTCTCATCACTTATCTTGGCTCATCCTTTTCCTACATTTTGGGGGTAAAGGGGTTAGACAGTCTCATCCTCGTACGTAACTTGTCATTGTCCCTTTGGCTAGTTGTCCACCTTTCGCATATGATGAACAAGATTGGGATGCAAATGACCTACTATAGGTTGACTCACATGTGCCATACTAATCTTTTCTTCGTTTTCTTTTCATGTTCTTTGTGATTGCATGTGTGTAATGTGATCCCCCCATACAGTGCTACTTGGCGTGTATTTATATGTTTGTGAGCCTACTTTGGATGACCCTTGTCACTCTATTGGTGCAAGGATACAAACGAAGTGAATCTCTCGTGACATTATTCTATTTGTATCTACATTCTTCTACATGTCGTAAACCTTTATTTTTTGCTTGTCTTGTGTTTTTCCTTTTGGGGATGACACAAGGTGTTGAGACATTCAGGTTTCTTCCATGTTGACCTAAAAGATTTTCTTTGTTTTTGCTTTCTATGTGTCATTCTTCCTTTGTGCTCCTTGTTTCATGAGTTATTTGGGGAATGATGATGGTTCCAAGCTCTATTATATCATTATAGCAAAGAAATATATTGAACCCAAATGTTTGGATGCCTTATGTGTTATCTTAGGATTGCATATGGGGGGAAACCTCCTTTCCATGATGCAACTTTACTTGGAAACATCTGTTTTACACAGGGCTTTTCGAATAAAGCTCTCATGTATGAGAATTTATCATTTTTCTACTTTAAATTAATTTCTCACAACATGGTGTTTAGCAATTTCTTTAAAGTGGGGGCATATGTGTCCCCGCTCATTGTTTGCATATTCCCTTGAAAGTGTGGTCTTCTTACTTCATGTGATGTTTCTTCTTGGTGATGACATTGAGTTTGACGTTCTACAAGAGTGTGACCTTTCTTGGCACATGAAATTCCTCTTAGTGGTAATGTTATCACTTGCATTCCTTAAGGTGTGAATCCTTTATTCCTCAACTTGTCTTCTCTTGGTGGTGATGTCAAGCACAATGTTCCCTAAGGTGTGACCTTTCATGAACTAAGAAAAAACCCTTTGAATATCCTATCCTATTTCATTTAAAACTTTGGCATGGCCACCAATCATAACACAACTTGCTTTCCAATGGTGCCTTTTTGTTTTTCATGAGTGTCTAGCATAATGCAGCTTGCTAGCCTTATGGAACCTTTTTGTGTGTTGCCTTATCAAAGTTATCAAGAGGTATAAATTTTGGTATGGTTGACATATGGGAGCCTATAGACATGACATGACTTTCCCATCAACCACCTTTTTGTGGGTACATACCGACCTAGTGTGTGTTTCTCACTTTCTTGGGGCTCACCTAGTGGAAACTGGGTTTCACTAGCCCTCGTGAGTATATTTTGTTCGCATAGTGGACAACGGTTTCAATTGTGAACATATTTTATGGACAACAACGCAACCACAACTATTCTATGCTTCCTTTTCTTTCTTTTTGCATTAATTTTGACATTGCATGGTTGTGCATCTTGTGTTGTCGCTACAGGCATGTGTCTATTTGTGCATTTGTTGATTTTCCATGAGATCTTAGATCTTGGGGGCTTGATGACCCTCCCTAACCTTTGTCATCTTATCTTTCCAACACT
This sequence comes from Sequoia sempervirens, assembly GCA_007258455.2. NCBI lineage: Eukaryota > Viridiplantae > Streptophyta > Pinopsida > Cupressales > Cupressaceae > Sequoia > Sequoia sempervirens. The sequence continues at coordinate 177,225 of VDFB02132340.1, forward strand.
TGTATCTAATTAGACCTCTCTTAACTTATTTGTCTATTGTAGTGTGAGTCTTAGCGCAAGTTCATATTCTCACTAAAGTGGGAGCTAAATGTAGTGTCAAAAAATGTACACCTTTACATTTTCACACTATGTTTGCATTCCCTTAATTAATTAGACTTAATTAAGACTTAATTGGCCCAATTATGCATTCACAATCCTAACTAATTTTATTTTCCAAAAGGGAAACCCACATTTAAGTAATGCATACACTTAATTACACATCTTGCAAAATGTGTCCTAGGTTTAGGGCCTAGGACCCATTTTCCCAAGGGCCAATTGGTCCCCCTTAAGTCTCAGGACCCATTTTTTAATATGTTTTTAGCAGCATTTTAATTATCTAAATTCAAATTGCAAAGGTCAACTTGTGATGTTTAATTGCCGCATATTTAAGGAAACACCTATAAATACAAGGTCTTTTTATCAATTCAAAGCTAACAATTAGGAAGCCGCTTTTAATTCAAATTTCACAAGAGCAAAGATTATTGTCAAGAGCATTAGAGAGTAGATTTATCAGTCAATTATTGCAACATTCAAGATCCTATCATGATGTCAAGATTTATGTGTGTTCATGGATGTTTTTGAGCCAACAATGTGATGTAGGTTTCAAGTTTCAAGCAAGCATTCAAGCATCAAATCAAGTGTCGAATAAATCATCCAATCCAGTCATTTCATGCAAGATCCAATCCTCAGAGTGATGTGATAGACTTCAGTCCTCTAACCTGCAACCATTAAAGGATTTGGTGAGGTGCAACAAGCTTTGTTCATTCATCAATTCCTTCATTATTATCATTATTTCATTATCAAGGTTTTAATTACCAAACTAGGGTTTGACCAAGGCAAACCCTTGTCCACCAAAATAAACATTTTTCTCCTTTCTTTGTGTGTGTAGTTTTTATAGGTGAAGAAGGATTGAAATTGGATCAAAAGTGTAATTTTACAAAGTTGTTAAAGTTGTCAAGACATAGAAACTCACCTACAGGTTTTATTTCCAACTTTTTGACAATCAAACCTAGGGGAATCAAAAGCTTGATCCAGGATCTAAGGAGTGAAAAAATAATTTTCAAAACCCTGTACAAAGACCCATTCGCCCATGGGCGAATATGTCCTTCAACAGAGCTTGAAACCCACTTTTGGAGCCGAGCAAACACCATATTAACTTTCTCATATCTATTGGTTAATGATTGTTTTTGTCAGTATTATCACAATACTTAATGTTTCAAGTGTTAGATCTCATAAGGTTGATTGTTAATGCATTTTTATTCTTCTCCCAAAATTGGTGTTTAGTCATTTTTGTCATAAGGAAGTTAAGGCAGCATAGTGTCTAAACCTAGGGTTGACTCGCCTTGAGGGTTGAAAGTCAATTCTATTCATTTGTGACACTATCCCTCTTCCTAATGAACATGGAAAAGGTAGATTTGTGATTAGGTGGACACCCCCTTTTGCTTTTTGGAATAGGCCCCTCATTTTTAGGTCTCTTATCCACTTACGCCCCTTTTTCCCTATCTTTCACTACTATTGATAATTTTTTTCATGTGTTGATACTTGGCATATGAGATGTATTAAACATTACTTAGATTTAATAATGTAAAAATAATATTTAATAATTTGAAATAAAAATAAATAAAATTCATAGGTGGTCATACTTTTAATCTATCCAAAATCATCATGTTGATCTTTGAGGTGACATGCATCAACTATGGAAGATGGATGGAAAGGATTATGTGTGATTAATGACACAAAACCTAAGAATATAATAGAAGATTCAAGATAGTTTCTAAAGAAAATTTTAGAGTAATTTTTGGAAGAATTCTCTAAAAAAATTGACAATTAGCTCTAGAAGTATTATTAAAAAGGAACTCCAAAGAGGATTAAAGAAATGGCTCTAAAAGTGTCATTAACGGGATACTCTAGAGAAGACTTTGAATAAAATGGCTTCAAAAGTATTGTTGAGAAACCAAATATGGATTTGGAAGTATCATTGGAAGGATTCTTCAAATAAAACTTTAAAGAAATATCTTTGAAAGTATCATTGAGAGGATACTTTGGAAAAGATTGAAGAAAATACTCTATAAGTATCATTTTTGGGATACTCTAAAGAACATTAAAGGAATGGATCCATAAGTATCATTGAAAGGATGCCTTGGAGAAGACTAAAAAATGGTTTTATAAGTATCATTGAAGAAGTATTCTAGAAGAAACTTTGAAGAGGAACTCTCTAAAATATCAATGGAGGGATACTCCAAAGAAGACTTTAAAGAATAAGGCTTTGGAAGTATCGTTAAAGGGATTCTCTAGAGGAAAATTTGAAGAAGGCTTTGAACATATTGTTAAAGGGATACTTTAGAGGAAATTTTGAAGAGGGATCTGGACGTATCATTAAAGGGATACACTAGAAGAAAAAATAAAAAATATAGTTCTAGAAGTATCATCAGAAGGATAATTCAAAGGAAATTTTTGAAAAATAAGGCTCCAAAAGTATCATTGAAAGGATGTTCCAAAGGAGTGAATATAAGAAGATTGTTGGAAATAGGATGTCATTTAATTGCAATCTTAAACATTATTTATTTCATGTATCTCCTAAGTCCTTGGAAAGTGTTACACAACACTAGGATTAGAAAGAGATTAATATTTGATGAAATAATCATGTTAATTGACATTTGTAATTAATTCTAAATGTTAGGAGGATGTGAGGGCATCCATTATGAGTTCCTAAATAATATGGGAACATGGGGCACCCACATGGTAGGTGACACTCACCTTGAGTT